>CAUYLG010011364.1:0-51785 GCA_963573385.1 Cacajao melanocephalus | reverse complement strand
TGTGTCGCATGGGGACTGGTTCATCTTTGGCGGACTGGAGCTGTGTTGCATGGAGATTGGCACAGCTTTGGCGGGCTAAGGCTGGGCCATGATTGGTTGCTCAGTGTTACCAGGCAGACTGAGGTCTATAGGCAGTCTCCCGGATGTGGAGATCAAGAGGGAGGGGAGAGGTAGAGGTTTTTCTACCAAACACCTTATGTTTACAAAGAGCTGACAACTGGTTAATAAGTTTTGCCATATTCTGCATATGTGTAGGGTTTCTCTCCAGTATGAATTACCTTATGTCTATTAAGGTGTGAGGATTGGTTAAAAGCTTTGCCACATTCTTTACATTTGTAGGGCTTCTCTCCAGTATGAATTCTCTTATGTGTAGTAAGGGTTGAGGATTGGATAAAAGCTTTGCCACATTCTCCACATTTGTATGGTTTCTCTCCAGTATGCACTCTCTTATGTACAGTAAGATGTGATAACCAGATAAAGTCCTTGCCACAATCCTCACATTTGTAGAATTTCTCTTCAGTATGAATTATCTTATGTTTAGTAAGGGCTGATGATTGGCTAAAACCTTTGCCACGGTCTTCACATTTGTAGTGTTTCTTTCCAGTATGAATTCTGCTATGTGTAGTAAGGGTTGAGAACCGGTTAAAAGCTTTGCCACATTCTTCACATTTGTAGTGTTTCTCTCCAGTATGAATTCTGTTATGCGTAGTAAGGGTTGAGGACCGGTTAAAAGCTTTGCCACATTCTTCACATTTGTAGGGTTTCTCTCCAGTATGAATTTTCCTATGTCTAGAAAGGGTAGAGCAACAGCTGTAAGATTTGCCACATTCTTTACATTTGTAGGGTTTCTCTCCAGTATGTACTACCTTATGTCTAGTAAGGTTTGAGTACTGGCTAAAAGCCTTGCCACAGTCCTCACATTTGTAGGGTTTCTCTCCAGTATGAATTCTCTTACGGCTGGTGAGGTATGCAGATCGGTTAAAAGCTTTGCCACAGTCCTCACATTTGTAGGGTTTCTCTCCAGTATGAATTCTTTTATGTATAGTAAGGTATGAAGATCGGACAAAAGCTTTGCCACACTTTTCACATTTGTAGGGTTTCTCTCCAGTATGAATTCTCTTATGTGCACTCTGGTATGAGAACCGCTTAAAGGCTTTTCCACATTTTTCACATTTGTAGGGTTTCTCTTCAGAATGAATTCCCTTATGTTTAGTAAGTTGTGAGGACTGGCTAAAAGCTTTGACACAGTCTTTATATTTGCAGGGTTTCTCTCCAGTATGAATTCTCTTGTGTGTAGTAAGGTTTATAGATTGGTTAAAAGCTTTGCCACATGACTCACATTTGTAGGGTTTCTCTCCAGTATAAATGATCTTATGTCTATTAAGGTGTGAGAACTGCTTAAAGGTTTTCCCACATTCTTCAAAGTTGTAGAGTTTTGTTTCAGTATTAATTATTTCACAGGTAGAAAAGCTTGAGGTCTCATTATAGGCTTTGCCACATTCTTTACATTTGCAGAGTCTTTCCCCGATATGAATTATTTTATGTTGAGCTAAGTGTGAAAGTGTGCAAAATGACTTTTCACAGTCTTTACATTTGAAAGGGTTCTTTCCAGTTTGTCTTATCTTACGTCTGTTTGAATTTGAAAATTTATCTGAGACTTTCACAAATTTGTTACATTGAAATATTTTGCACTGGGTAGTTGTCAAACACTGGTTAAGTCCATTGTAACATTCTTTGTGCAACTTCCACTCACCCACGCTTTGACAACATTTTCTTAACTTTAAATTTTCATGTCCACATTTTTTGTATCTTCTCAGTATCACTTTTTGGGAACAATTTTTTATGCCCTGCTTTGGCCAAAGGTCTTGGGCAAAATAAGAACATACAACTGAAAGAAATAATAATAACAAATTACTCCACTTACTAGACTCAGATGAATATATTTTCCACATCTTACCTATAATTTTATACAAAGTATATCACAAGATGGCATAGGAAAATATTACAGGCAAATATTTTTTCAGACATATAAATGTAACAAAAACATACAGCAGACCAAATTACATTTGTAAAAAATTAAAGTGTGTGTAATGCCCCTGGTGTGCCCAATGTAAAGAGCCACATAGAAGAAAAGTCTGTTATATTTACCCTACACAGATCTTCCTGCTTCTCAATTAACATAGTGACTTGAAATAAATTGCCAACTCCTGATTTCTTTTTTAAAACTCAAGTAAAATACTGCTGTATACATCTTTATTTCTGGATGGTGAGGTCTTTTACAGATACTGGTTCCTGTCTGTCATTATAAAAAGCTCTGAAATAGTGGTATTTTTTCAAATGACAGCTGAGACAAAAGGTAAGGTTTACAGCAGCAGAAGACTGCAGTATCACAGACAGCAAACAATTGTAGCAAGTGATTATTGGTTATTTAAGAAGAAACATAAATTGTCTGAATGTGGTGGCTCACACCTGTAATACTATACTTTGGGAGGCCAAGGCTGGGGTATGACCTGAGGTCAGGAGTTTTGAGACCAGCCTGGACAATATGTTAAAACCCTGTCTCTACGAGAAATACAAAATTAGCTGAGCATGGAGATACATGCCTGTAATCCCAGCTATTTGCGAGGCTGAGACAGGAGAATCACTTGAACCTGGGAGGCAGAGGCTGCAGTGAGCTAATACCATGCCACTGCACTCCAGCCTGAGTGACAGGAGTGAAACTCTGTCTCAAAAAAAAAAAGAAAGAAAGAAAGAAAAGAAGAAGGAGAAACACGAACCAACTCTTTTAACTAAAAATTTTCAAAACTCACAGACAAGGAGAAAGTCTTCCAAGACTTTGGAAGGTACAAGGTAACAGTAATGTATCATTTACAAACATAGTGTTAGAAAATTTTATACAAGGCACATTCTAACAACATGTTTAAGAGACTCCCAGAATCTAGCCAAGATAATTGTTTTCACACTATGTCAGAAAAAAATTTATTTTAAAGACTGTGACAGGTAGCTTTTTTATTAATAATCAAATCTCAAAGATTACAAAACAGGGCAATATAATTTTATCAAAAATATTATATAATTTTCAGAAAGAAACCATAAAAAGGAGTACACATTAACTTTAAACCCTGATAATAAATTGAGTAATACTGAATGAGTGAAACACAGGAACACAGACTGCTATAAAAACCAAAAAAATGAGAAAACAAAAATATCTAAAATATTTTTTAAATTTTGGGGGTAAAAAATTAAAAAATCAGTAACAACAAAATCCTAAAAGTAAAAAACAAAAAAACAAAAACAAAAACAAAAAGATGTAAAAGTGAAGAGGTTCAACAAACAAATTAGGATATATACAAAGGTATTTATTTAAAAAAAAAATATATATATAAGCACATTTTCAAAAATCACAGATAAGAAAAAAGTCTTGGAAGCTGCAAGATAAAAGTAATGTCTCATTTACAAACACGATGTTAGGATATAACCACTAAATTATCAACAAAAATTTTACAGGCCAGAAAGAAACCGTGTGACACAGTCAATGTTCTGGTGTGGGATGGGGGAAGCTATCAAGTGAGAACAATAACCATCAATAAATCTGTCCTGCCAAAGACCAGCCTGGCCAACAAGATGAAACCCTATCTTTACTAAAATGCAAAACTTAACCGGACGTGCCTGTAGTTCCACCTACTTGATAGGCTGAGAGAGGAGAATCACTTGAACCCAGGAGGCAAATGCAGTAAGCTGAGATCACAACGCTGCACTCCAGCCTTGCAACAGAGCAAGACTCAGGTGGGTGGGGGGGTGGGGGGACCTTTGAGACAACCGAATTTGAAAAAATATATTGGCACTGCATATGCTGTATATATAAAAGATGCTGAAAACGCTTTCTTAATCTGAAAATCAAAAAATTCAAGAAAACAACACATAATCAAATAAAATTACATTATTTTCTGGGAAAGATATGCACATACACAAAAATAGAATATCATAATAATACAGAAATAATTGTAAATTATTCTCTAATATTTGAAAAAATAAAGGCACAGAAATCATAAAGATCTGTTAATGAATATTCAATGTAAAAACATAATTAGAAACATCAATGACAAATTTCAGGGCAGATGTTAAGAGAAAAAATTTTTTATTCAACTGAAGTTTATTTTGTACCAAATTAAAAATATGCTGTTGTTTCTTACAGAGGTTTTATGTAACCCCCAAGGTACCAAAAAAAAAAAGAAATCTTTTTTTGTGTATACATCCACAAAAGTGAATTAGAAGTAAGTAAAATCATTCAACACAAAACTCTAAAGACACGAAGAAAGACAGAGAGGAAATGAGAAACAAAGATGAAAGAATCAAATAATTAAAAACATAAGTCTTTTGATTTTAGAAAATTATTTAAATATATATAATTTACTTTCAAATAAAGAGACGTACATTCAATAAATAAATGTATTAAAAATTTAAAGATAGGACACGCGTGGTGGTTCAGCCTGTAATCCCATCACTTTGGAAGGCTGAGGCGGGCCGATCACAAAGTCAAGAGATCGAGACTATCCTGACCAACATAATGAAATCCTGTCTCGACTAAAAATACAAAAATTAGCTGGACATGATGGTGCAGGCCTGCAGTCCTAGCTACTCAGGAGGCTGAGGCAGGAGAATTGCTTGAACCAGAGATGCGGAGTCTGCAGTAAACTTAGATCACATCACTGCACTCCAAACCAGCAACAGAGCGAGACTCCATCTCAAAAAAAAAAGAAAAAATAATTGAAAACCAAGATCCAACTTTTTTTCTCTACAAAAGTCAGTTGAGATCTAGTGATAAAAAATACTGAAAGGGGCAAGATGGAAGTAGACATTTCATGTAATATTGGTCAAATGAGAGCAGAAAAAAATAAAATATTATACAAGCTACATCTTAAGTCAAAAACTGTCATATTTTTAAATTTTACTTCAAGTCAAATCTCCAAGGAGACAAAAAAAAAAACATTAAAACTTACAGATTTAGGCCAGGCACAGTGGCTCACACGTGTAATCCCAGCACTTCGGGAGGCTGAGGCGGGCAGATCACTTGAGGTCAGGAGTTCGAGACTGGCCTGGCCAACACGGTGACACCGTCTCTACTAAAATCACAAAAATTAGCCAGGCATGGTGGTTGCTGCCTGTAATCCTAGCTAGCTAGAAGGCTGAGGAAGGAGAATTGCTTGAACCCAAAAGGCAGAGGTTACAGTGAGCGGAGATCACACCACTGCACTTCAGCCTGGGCAACACAGTGAAACTCTGTATATATTTAAAAAAAAAAAAAAAAAAAGTACAGATTTATTCACTGGAAACCTATGACAAATTTGTATATACATGTGTGCATGTGTGTGTGTCTGTGTGTGTGTGTGTGTCTCACATTAGGGCTTCAAACATATAAAGTAAATATTGACAGAATAACAGAAATAGCAATATAATTGTAGTAGGATATTTCAATACTGCACTTTTTGTAATAAACATAAAATGAGAATATTAGTAAGGAAATAGAAGAACTACAGGCATTATAAGAGAATTATCTATAACAGAGGTATAGAAAACACTCCTTAACATCAGGATACACATGGTTTTCAATAGCTAATGTAACATTTTCCTTCATTGAACACCTCTCTTAGGCCAAAAACAAAGCCTTACCAAACTTTTAAAAACTGAAATTTTATAAATGACTTCATATCATCAAAATAAATGAGTTTCCAATAAAATAAAATAAAAAACTAAAAAATTCACAAAAACAACACACTCTTTAGGATGCCCTTCTGAAAGGCTGGAAAAGGGAATATTGTAATGATGTTCACCCTTCTCAATGCAATCTACAGATTTAATGCGAAGTTTTTCAAATTTCTCAATGGATTTTTTTAACAAATTGAAACAACAATCCCGAGTATATAGAATCTCGAAAGACAATAAAGTACCCCAAAATATTGAAAACAAAACCAAACAATGTTGGGGGCATTATAGTTTCTGATTTCAAAACAAATTACAAAGCCAGAGAATTAAAAAAATTTGGTATGAGTATAAAGGTAAACAAGTAAGCTGGGTGGCTCACGCCTGTAATCCCAGCACTTTGGGAGACTGAGCTGGGTAGATCATGAGGTCAGGACTTTGAGACCAGCCTGGTCAACATGGTGAAACCCCATCTCTACTAAAAATAAAAATAAAAATATAGCTGGGAGTGGTGGCATGCAACTGTAGTCTCAGCTGCTCAGGAAGCTGAGGCAGAAGAATCGCTTGAAACCAGGAGTCAGAGACTACAATGAGCTGAGATCATGCCACTGCACTCCAGACTGGCTGTCAGCAAGACTTCGTCCCAAAAACAAAAACAAAAACAAAAAAAAGAAAGAAAGTAGACTCATGTTGCAGTAAGCCAAGATTGCGCCACTGCACTCCAGCCTGGGTGATAGAGTGAGACTGCATCTCAAAATTTAAAAAAAAAAAAAAAAATTGAATGCAATAGAATGCAACATATAACTCTCACATATATGGTTATACGAAGTCATCTGCATACCAATAATAATTTTAGTATCGTTACTGAAAGCCAATAGGTAAAAGGAATGCAAATTTCGGTCACCAAATCATTCAATAAATATAATTTGAAATATAAAAATACCAAAGTATTTACTCAGTTTGCAAAAACACAGGAAATATTCTAACTGTAAAGGTAAATTTTGATGATATTATGCAAAATAAAATGAGCCAGCCACAAACATGTTTGAAAAGTACCAGGAAATGGGAAAAGAAGTGCCAGTTGGTTAATGTATAGTATAAAATTTTTAGAAATCTTTTATAAAACAATACAAATATACTTAACATGCCTGAAATGTACAGTGTTTTTGAGTCATGGTCTTACTCTGTAACCTGAGCTGGAGTGCATGGTACAATTATGGCTCACTGCAGCCTCAAACTTCAAGGTTCAAGTAATCCTCCCTCCTCAATCTCCCAAATAGATAGAATCACACTACTATATCTGGCTAGTTTTTAAAATGTTTTAGAGATGAGGTCTCCATATGTCTCCCAGGCTGTTCTTATGGTTTTGGACTCAAGCAGTCTTCCTGCCTTGGCCTCCGCAAATCCGGGAATTACAGGTGTAAACCACCACGACTGGCCATGAAAAGTACACTTAAATAAATTTAAGATGGTAAATTTTACAGAACTATAAGTCTTTTCAAAAAATTACCGTCATCACAAAACTGTTTCACACAAAGAAAATATGTATTTTTTATTAAACACATGGTAAAAATAAGACTATTTTCATGACTATTTATTTAGACAAGGTAAAGCCACCATTAAAAATCAGTTAAGAAAACATAAATACAAGATTAGCCATAACCAAAACTGGGGACATATTTATAAATAAAAGCACACACATAAATAATCAGACTGTAATAGACATATGGCTGATTTATCTCTTAATTAAACCCCACACCAACTTACATGTGTAAACAGAATTGCAAACCATCTAAAATTATAAAATCAAAAAACACAACAAAATTATGTTAAGAAACCTACACTGAAAAAACACACTAATATGGAACTACAAAACAATTAATGTTTACTTATAAAATCTGGTATGCAACACTGAAGTAGCATTAACAATGAATTTGTGTAGATAACTGCAATAGTTTACTGTAACTGTGTACTCATTGAAGGTGGCTATTTTGAATCACTGGCATACACTGTAATGTAGTAAAGTTTCAGATAAAATGCAGTATAATAATAAACAGAAGATTCTAATGACAAACTTGATAAATAAGCATTTTAATAAATGAGATAATTTTTCAGTTTTAAACATATACTATTCTTACACAAAATAAAACTGCTATAATCCAACTTTAGAAGCAAAGAATAGTCATACATTGCTAAATAAAGAAAAAATTATGTTATATTTTAGATACAGGCTGACAAAAGTGAGTAAAAATCCTGTGATCTTTCTTTGCCTGCCTGTATTTTCTTTTTGCCTGACTACTAATTATCTAATTCACTTCAGGCATAAAATGTAAATTCTAGTATATTGTTCTAAATGTCTAAATCTAAAATTACAAAATCAAAACAGAAAATAAAAAGTAAAAAGTACAGTGAGAGTGACATCACTAAGATGGAAAAATAAAACGTGTCCTATTTGCCTATTTTCTGACAGCAAGAAAATTCATAAGCCATCCCTAACAAAAATGCCTTTATGAGAGAAACAGAAATCACGGCTCAAACCTGTAATGACAGCTACACCATACATAAAGTCAGAGAACTGCTTCAAGCCACAATTTCAAGACCAGCCTTGATTATATACCAAGACCCCATCTAAAAAATAAGTGCCCTTAAAAGAGCTTTGAGATCCAGGGAGGGAGTTGTGAAACTGTGCTAATGCCCAAGATTGAGGAACACTATTTTCAGAAGACAGGCTTACTTTGAAATACAGGATACATCAATAAAAATAATTGAAACAACAAAAATAAATTTAAAAACATTTCATGTCTAATGATTGAAAGAAAATTGTTAAAGTGCCATAGCATCTATAGTGATCTCTAGATTCAATAAACTGCCTATCAAAATTTCAGTAGTTTTTACAGTAATAGAAAATACAATTCTAAAATTCATATAGAACTACAAAAAACTTTGAATAGTCAAAGCAATCTTTAAAAAAAAAGAACAAAGCAGAAGAGCATTATACTTTATAATTTCAAACTATAATTCAAGACTATAGAAGACAAAATGTATATGCAGAAAACTTAGCAATAAAAACAATGGAAAAGAAACCACTACTCCCACATATTTTAGACATGATGTAAAAAAAGAACTTAAAAAACAGTTTAACATGCAGTTTCTCAATATTATGCAGATATCTGTGTGTTTTCAAAAACAATAAAAAAGCAGTCAAATTTTGCAGTCTCTTATATGCCACGAAGAGGACTTTGGCTGGCACTGTAAACCTGAAGGAACGTCACTGAAGGGAAACTAAAATCTTTAGAGATTTTAAAAAGATAAGACAGAAGAGTTTCTTTATGAAAGCAAAATTAAAAAAAAAAAAAAAAAAAAAAATCAGGCTGTCCAAAAACTATTTCTTTTGGAACACAGAATTCCAAATCATTTTAAGGACTTGCTTTTTTCTTACTTTGGACCTCTCATCTGTGTCGTCTGTTGTACTCACTTTTACTTTCACCTACCTGGAAGTTCGGCTACCATCTCACGTCTCTTCACATTCCAAGGTTCTTTTCCTTGCTCCAGACAGGTGATCAGGTCTGGCTTAAAGGCAGCAATACCTGTTTTATTAAAAATTACATAAATCTTGCTTATATTCTTCAATTACCAACTTAGTAGTATACTCAGTAAAAAGAATGTAATAGAATATTCTGATAAATTAATTCTAAAATACTAATTTATAACAAATTTAAATATTTAAGAAATATTTTAATTGTGTAAGTTCTTAATTTCAATACTTGGTACTGCTAAATCAAAAATTAGGAATGGCCATTAGATTTTAAGATTTGGGCAACAGTATGCTATGCCACTAAATCTTTACAATTAACACTAATCTAGAATGAAGGACACAGATCAGCTCAGGAATGTGGAAATTTCAGGTCGAAATTAAACATCTTAAAATTCTTTTTTATGTAAACAAATACTGAAGTTAAAAAATAAAAAACTGATCTGAAAGCCTAATTACCAAAAACCATTCTACAATAAATAAATAAATAAACAAAACACAGGGTATATTAAGAAATTGTGTATTGAAGTTATGCTCACCCAGAAAGACCAGGTTTCTGTAGTTCTCTAACATCACATTCCTATATAAATTCTGTTGTGCAGTGTCCAGGCATTGCCACTCCTCCAGACAGAATTCTATGGCTACATCCCTAAATGTCAACACTCCCTGAAAAACACACACACACATAAATTTACCAGGTGGCCAGGAGCAGAATTTTTAATTTGAATCAAGTTAAAACAAGAATAAAGAGAAGTGGTTCTTACTTATATGAGCCACTGACAATATCTAATAAATAACTTTCAACACAGAAATATTCTCTAATGTATTCTCTAAGTCTTAGAAAAGAGAGTGGCATAAGATCCACAACATCACAATATAGATGGTACTTTTCTAGATGATGAAGTACAAAACTGAAGGCATAAACACTAACACGTACATTTTTGAGTGCTACATTTACATCATACAGAATGAGTTGTGTAAATTTTTCAGATGGAAAAGACGTACTGAGTTATAAAGTACCGCTTAAATTTTAGTTTTTACAATAAACTGGAGATCTTGTTAACGCAGATTATTTTTTCAGAAAATCTGGAATAAAATCTGAGTTTCTGAATCTCTAACAGGCTCACCACTAATGCCAATGTTTTTGGCACAAGAAAACTATTTTGTCAAACATCCAGTAAGTGAAAGAGCCTGTGTGTTTTTCAGTTTTTGTGGCCTGTAAACAAAGATGAGTACTTTAATTTTCCAAAGACAGATAAATGCAAAGGAAACCTAAGAAAGGACAGCTGCCAGATTAAAAGTGATTATCCACATCAGCTGCATAAAGATACTTAATAATGAAGAGAAAAATCATTAACTCTATAGAAAAAAACCTCTCACAAAGCTCATTAACCAAGTGAGTTATTAACATCAACTGCATGAAGACGCATTTCTATGACGTGCTGAGGCACACAGAAGGACACAGCATCACTGCCTTCTCCAAAGTAAATTATAGTCTGAATTTAATCATAAAGAAACATTGGTTTGATCAGGCATGGTGGCTCACGCCTGTAATCTGAGCACTTCAGTAGGCCAAGGCTGGCAAATCACAAGATCAAGAGATCAAGACCATCCTGGCTAACATGGTAAAACACCATCTCCACTAAAGATACAAAAATCAAAAGCATTCCTATAAGGTAACAATAAACAATCAGAGTGCCAAATCCTACACGAACTTTACAATTGTCACAAAAAGAATAAAACACCTAGAAATACAGCTAACAAGGAACGGGAAGGACCTCTTCAAGGAGAACTACAAACCACTGCTCAAGGAAGTAAGAGAGCACACAATCAAATGGAAAAACATTCCTTCATTAGGGACAGTAAGAATCAACATCAGGGTAGGTGCGGAGGCTCATGCCTGTCATCCCAGCACTTTGGGAGGCAGAGGCAGTTGGATCACCTAAGGTCAGGAGTTTCAGACCTGCTTGACCAACATGGAGAAATCCTGTCTCTACTAAAAAAATACAAAATTAGTTGGGTATGGTGGTGCATGCCTAAAATCCCAGCTACTCAGGAGGCTGAGGCAGGAGAATTGCTTGAATTGCTTGAACCCCGGAGGCAAAGGTTTCGGTGAGCTGAGATCATGCCATTGCACTCCAGCCTGAGCAACAAGAAAAAACACCATCTCAAAAAAAAAAAAAAGAAGAAGAAGAAAGAATCAAACTAATGAATAGTGGCCATATTGCCCAAAGTAATTTATGAATTCAATGCTATTCCCGTCAAACAACCGTTGGTATTCTTCACAAAATTAGGGGGAAAAAAAAGTACTTTAAATTTCATATGGAACCCGTATAGCCATGACAATCCCAAGCAAAAGGAATAAAGATAATACCACCACACTACCTGACTTCAAGCTGTACTACAAGGCTACAGTAACCAAAATAGCATGGTACTGGTACAAAAGCAGACATACCGACCAATGAAACAGAAAAGCGACCTCAGAAATAACACCACACATCTACAACCATCTGATATTAAACAAACCTGACAAAAACCAGCAATGGGAAAGGATTTTCTCTTCTATAAATACTGCTGAAAAAACCGACTAGCCATATGCAGTTAACTGAAACTAGACCTCTTCCTTACATCTTCTACAAAAATTTACTCAAGATGAATTAAAGACTTAAATGTGGCCGGGCGCGGCGGCTTCACGCCTGTAATCCCAGCACTTTGAGAGGCCGAGGTGGGTGGATCACGAGGTCAATAGATGGAGAACATCCTGGCCAACATGGTGAAACCCTGTCTCTACTAAAAATACAAAAACTAGCCGGGTGTGGTGGCACGCGCATGTGGTCCCAGCTACTCAGGAAGCTGAGGTGGAAGAAGAGCTTGAACCCAGGAGGCAGAGGTTGCAATGAGCCGAGATTGAGCCCCTGCACTCCAGCTTGGTAACAGAGCAAGACTCCATCTCAAAAAAAAAAAAAAAAAAAGACTTAAATGTAAAGTCAAAACCATAAAACCCTAGAAGAAAACCTAGGAGGCCAGGTGCTGAGGCTCACACCTGTTAATCCCAGCATTGTGGGATGTCGACTTGGGCACATCATCTGAAGTCGGGAGTTTTAGACCATCTTGACCAACATGGAGAAACCCCGTCCCTACTGAAAATACAAAAAATTACCCGGGCATGATGGCACATGCCTGTAATTTCAACTAATCGGGAGGCTGAGGCAGGAGAATCAAACTCTAAAGGCGGAGGTTGCAGTGAGCCAAGATCACCTCATTGCACTCCAGCCTGTGTAAGACAGACAGAAAAGAAAGAAAAGAAGAAAAGAAAAGAAAGAAAAAAGAAAAAGAAAATCTAGGAAATACCATTCAGGACATAGGCATGGGCAAAGATTTCATGACAAAAACGCCAAAAGCAATTCCATCAAAAGGCAAAATTGACAACTAAGATCTAATTAAACTAAACAGCTTCTGCGCAGAAAAAGAAACTATCATCAGAGTGAACGGGCAACCTACAGGATGGGAGAAAATTTTTGCAATCTACTCATCTGATAAAGGTGTAATATCCAGAATTTACAAGCAACTTTGTTTTCAAACAATCTCATCAAAATTGGGCAAAAGATGAACAGACACTTCTCAAAGACATTTGTGCAGTCAACAAAAATATGAAAAGTAGCTCAACATCACTGATCATTAGACAAAACCAATCAAAACCGCTATGAGATATCATCTCACACTAGTCAGAAAGGTGATTATTAAAAAGTCAGAAACAATAGATGCTGGTGAGGCTGTGGAGAAATAGAAATGCTTTTACACTACTGGTGAAAATGTGTATTAGTTCAACCATCGTGGAAGAGAGTGTGGTGATTCCTCAAGGATCTAGAACCAGAAATATCATTTGACACAGCAATCCTATTACTGGGAATACACTCAAAGGAATCTAAGTCATTCTACTATGAAGACACATGCACACATATGTAATAGTTTATCGCAACACTATATACAAAGCAAAGATATTGAACCAATCTAAATGCCCATCAATAAAAGACTGGATAAGTAAAATGTGGTAAATATACACCCTGGCATAGTATGCAGCCATACAGAGAAATAAGATCATGTCCTTCGCAGGAACATGGATTAAGCTGGAAGTCATCATCCTTAGCAAACTAACACAGTGATAGAAAACCAAAAACCACATGTTCTCACTCATAAGAGATGAACAATGAGAACACATGGATACAGGGAGGGGAACAACACACACCAAGGCCTGCTGTGAAGTGGGAGGAAAAGGGAGGGAACATAGAGGATGGGTCAATATGTGCAGCAAACCACCATGGCACACATTTACCTATGTAATAAACCTGCACATTCTGCACATGTATCCAGAAACTTCTAAGTATTCAATATTTCATCATTGCCAGGTGTGGTGGCTCATGCCTGTAATCCTAGTACTTGGAAAGGCCAAGTCAGGTGGATCACCTGAGGTTGGAAGTTCGAGACCAGCCTGACCAACATGAAGAAACCCCGTCTCTACCAAAAATACAAAAATTAGCTGGGCGTGGTGGCACATGCCTGTAATCCCAGCTACTTGGGAGGCTGAGGCAGGAGAATCGCTTGAACCCGAAAGGTACAGGTGTCAGTGAGTTGAGACTATGCCATTGCACTCCAGCCTGAGCAACAAGAGAGAAACTCCATCTTAAAACAAAAAAAAAAATTCATTATTAAGAAAGCCTTTTTTTTCTCTTTCTCCTTCTCTAGTATTTCTTCTCAGATAAGATTCTCTGGACAAATTACACCTGCATCTTGAGAATATGCCTTGAATGGTGTCGGCACCACGTTTACCTGCTACCACCATACCCACAGGCAGAAGAACCAAGACAGAAAAACTCCACCCATTTCTGTACTTTGTAACAGAAGAGATTCAGAAACAATAAGCTGCTCCACAGAGTAAAAAAATATATATGAGTTTCTCCTTTCCTGTCCTCAGGCGCCCTCCCCTGCCAGCAATTTCTGCTACAATAATGAAAATGTAAGCCATACTGCTCTGTCCCTATGAAACCCAAAGAAAAGAGGCTCTAGGACCACCTTTTAGTGCACAGGTGAATCCTAACTCTCACAAATGCATCTTGAACCCCCTATTCTTGATTCTGGCCACAACTTAAGAGTTATATAAGGCAGTTAATTAACACATCATGAATGCTTCCACCCAGAACATTAATTGGAAAGTGTGGCAGGAAGGGCACCAGTAAAGAGATTTCTGAAAATTAGCCATGTGATTCGTTTTTTTTTGTTTTTTTTTTAAGATGGGGTTTCACCATGATGGCCAGGCTGGTCTTGAACTCCTGACCTCATGTGATCCACCCACCTCGGCCTACCAAAGTGCTAGGATTACAGGCGTGAGCCACCGCGTCCAGCCCATGTGATTCTAATTAGCAACCTAAATTTATAAACACTTAACTGAGCATTGCCTCTCAAGTTTTAATGAGATTATAAATCACTTGGTAATGTTGGTCCCACTCTATGTAATGAGTACAGGTTAGGAAGGGGTTCATGAATGGGTGTTTTAAATAAGACCCCTGCCAGTGCTGATGATGCTCCCCCTGGTCTCATTATTAGCATTAGTTAGAGAAAGCAGGCACAACACAAAGTCTCTTACTCTTGGAACTCTTGTCACAACACAGATACTTCTCACACAAATAAAGACCATCAATCTCCATCTTAAAGTACCATAATCTTTGCTGGCTTTGTAAAGTTTACAGAGAAAACACAAACCAACAATATCTGACTAAGTCTGAATTTATTTACTTATTTATTTAGATGGAGTCTCAATCTACTACACTGGCTGGAGTGCAGTAATGAGATCTGCGCTTACTGCAGGTTCAAGCAGTTCTCCCAGGTTCAAGCAATTCTCCTTCCTGAGCTTCCCTAGCAGCTGGGACTACAGGTTTGCACCACAACACCTGGCTAATTTTTTTTTTTTTGTACTTTTAGTAGAGATGGAGTTTTACCATGTTGGTCAGGCTGGTCTCGAACACCTGACCTCAAATGATCAGATAGCCTTAGCTTCCCAAATTGCTGGGATTACTGGTGTCAACCACTGCACCAGGCCTTAAGTCTGCATTTAGAAAACAACATGTACACATAAACTAATGCAATGTTTATTAAGCAGGTCAAATGTGTTCAATAAGATTTTACAGAGCACTGTAATAACACATTATGGGATTTAATTCTAATAACACCCTATGTGTTGATACTAAGTGTTCAATAATTCCAAATATTTAGAAAAAAAAACAATTTTTATTTCTTCCCGTTTCTCTGTTATTGATTTTATTTTAAAAATGTATAAAACAGGCCAGGTGCGGTGGCTCACGCCTGTAATCCTAGCACTTAGGGAGGCCGAGGTGGGTGGATCACCTGAGGTCAAGAGTTCAAGACCAGCCTGGCCATCATGGTGAAACCCCATCCAAAAAAAAAAAAAAGTATAAAATAAAATCTAAATACAAACAGACACGAGTCATACAGAAATGGAAGAGTTTAATGTAATTTACAAAACTTTGTATGGTGTTTATATTCACTTTTTGAGACTTGTAAAGAAACTGCTAGATGTGCAGAACAGAAAACAAGTTACTAAATAGAATGTCTCTGCAAGCACTAATTTTAAACTTAAAAATTTTTAAATGAGACCCTAAAATGCATACTTTATGTTTCTCATTTATCTGCTTTTCGGTTTCAGAAAACTCTGAGCACCAGCTCTAAAAGTAGAACAAGATTCATGACTCAAAATTCTGATCTCCTCTATTCAGTTCCACGAGGTAAGACTACAAGGTAGGGCCAGACCTAAATAAGGCCTCCAAAAAGGGTGAATCTGAAAAGGGCTGGGGCAGGGAGTGGACCCTATGTAGAATTTGGTTCTCTATGCCAGTGGGTGTATTTCCAGTTCTGTTTTTCCTAAGCTTACCTAAGAGAAACTTAAATTTCAGAGTTTGTGTAATTTTAATCTTTTTGAGCCACTGCCCTGTCGATTTCACATCATATACTAATAAGCAATTGAAACAAATCACTTTCCATTTTCTACGATAATTTTTTTAGGAGATAAATATGTATTGTTAACAAGGTTAAAAAAAATACAAATAATAGGCTGGGTGTGGTGGCTCATGCCTGTAATCCCAGTACTTAGGGAGGCCAAGGCAGGCATTCCACATCAGCCTGACCAACATGGAGAAACTCGGTCTCTACTAAAAATACAAAAATTAGCTGGGTGTAGTGGCCCAGAACGGTAATCCCAGCTACTGTGGAGGCTGAGGCAGAAGAATCACTTGAACCCAGAAGGCAGAGGTTGCAGTGAGCTGAGATCAAGCCACTGCACCCCTGCTGGGCAATAGGGCGAGACTCTGTCCCCACCCACCTGGAAAAAATAAATACAAATAATAATAATTCTTCTGCTCATAAATCTCCCTTCTGATGAAGACATCAGAAGTCAGAACAATATAAAGAAAGTGAGGGCCAGGTGTGGTGGCTCATGCCTGTAATCTCAGCACTTTGGGAGGCCAAGGCAGGTGGATCACCTGAGTTTGGGAGTTTGAGACCAGCCTGACCGTGGAGAAACCCCATCTGTACTAAAATAAAAATACAAAGTTAGCCAGGCATGGTATCACATGCCTGTAATCACAGCTACTCAGGAGGCTGAGGCAGGAGAATCACTTTAACTTGGGGAGCAGAGGTTGTGGTGAGCCCAGATCACGCCAATGCATTCCAGCCTGGGCAACAAGAAAAAAAACCTGTCTCAAAGAAAATAAAAAAAGAAAGTGGTCCAAATAAAGCCCAAGTTTTTTTGCACACATCTGTTTATTGTACTCACCATATAATGCATAATTCAATCTTTAATCCAGTTGCTAGTATAGACTAAAAGTTTCTCAATTGTAGGGATTATGTCTGCTTTATCCATTTTTGTAATGACTATATGAGAGGAAAGCCAATTGATTTATGTGTTTTGAGTCTCCATACCTCTTCCTTGTTTTTCACTCAAGTAAAAGGAAAGTGAAGAAACTCTCATTTGGGCACCAACCAAAAACATTTCTTCTATGAGGTGAAGAACAAACACTGAATGAGTCATTTCTCTTAGACTGAGACAGAAGTAGAATTAACCACTCTTGTCAGCCTAACAAAATTCTGCTCTGGACATTCTCAAATAACTCAAAGATGCCTCGGTGATTGTGGTAGGGTTCCCAGTGACCCTGTGCTGGTGGCACAATGACATGTCAGGCAGGAGACAGTCAGGCTAATTCTTTTCTATTTATTATTATTTTTTATTGAGATGGAGTCTTGCAGCCAGGCACAGTGGCTTATGCCTATAATCCCAGCACTTTGGGAGGCCGAGGTGGGTGGATCATGAGGTCAGGAATTCAAGACCAGCCTGGCCAAGATGACGAAACCCCATCTCTATTAAAAAAATAAAATTAAAATTAAAAGAGATGGAGTCTTGCTCTGTTGCCCAGGCTAGAGTGCAGTGATGCAATATTGGCTCACTGCAACGTCTGCCTCCCAAGTTCAAGCAATTTTCCTGCCTTAGCCTTCCAAGTAGCTGGGACTACAGGTGCATGCCACCACACTGGGCTATTTGTATTTTTACTAGAGATGTGGTTTCACCATGTTGGCCAGGCTGGTCTCAAACTACTGACCTTAGGTTATCCACCCACCTCAACCTCCCAATGTGCTGGGATTACAGGCATGAGCCAACATGCTCAGACAATTCAGGCTGATTCTAAATTAAAAAATGGACCTGCCCTGGTGGAGCTCGAGAACCTGAATTACCTGTCAAGATGAGCTAGCTCTTGGGGAAAAGAAAGAGCAAGAATACTCTACTCCAGTGTTACATTTTTATGCAAAGGTATAGTTGTGCTTATGGCTCTGGATAGTGCAGTCTTGATCTTTCACTCCTAAAATACTTGTTTACACTTATAGATTCTGCCATCAGATTCTTTTTACTCTTCGAGCCTCTCACAGAACTGTAGCAGATCACCGAACAAGACCTGAAAAGCTCAAAGAGCCACACTCTCAAAGGGGGCCTTTAAGATCTCTGTGTTGACATCCTGCAATGCAGAAAATGCCTCCTCTTAGTTTTCTGCATGTGTTCTATCCAAAGTCTACACTGTGTTGTAAATACGAGGCAGAGGGCAAAACTTATGTGAAGACTCTAGGTGGGATTAACCTGGCTCTGCAGTTTTGGGTGTTACAGCAAGTAAAGTACAGTTCAAAGAGAGATTTCCTCACATCATGTCCCTGACAGAGCAAGACTCTGTATTAAAAAAAAAAAAAAGAAAAGTGGATTTGTAAAACCAAAAAAAGAGACAACACAGTGCACTGATAAAAAGTTGTTTCTCAGACAGGCACGGTGGCTCACGCCTGTAATTCCAGCACTTTGGGAGGCCAAGGGGGGCAAATCACCTGAGGTCAGGAGTTTGAGACCAGCCTGGCCAAAATGGTGAAACCCTGTTTCTACTAAAAATACAAAAATTAGCCAGGTGTAGCAGTAGGTGCCTGTAATCCCAGTTACTTGGGAGGCTGAGGCAGGAGAATCACTTGAACCTGGGAGGCTGAGGTTACAGTCAGCCAAGATCGCTACTGCACTCTAGCCTGGATAACAAAAGCGAGACTATCTCTCAAAAAAAGAAGAAAAAAAAAGAGGCCAGGAGTTCAAGACCAGCAAGGCCAAGATAGTGAAACCCTGTCTCTACTAAAAATACAAAAAAGTTAGCTGGGCATGGTGGCAGGTACCTGGAATCCCAGCTACTCGGGAGGCTAAGGCAGGAAAACTGCTTGAACCTGGTAGGTGGAGGTTGCAGTGAGCCAAGATGGTGCCACTGCACTCCAGCCTGTGTGACACAGCAAGACTCTATTAAAAAAAAAAAAAAAAGTTATTTCTCAGGCAGTTTTTTTTTTTTTTTGGTCATTAGTTATCATTAGCTTTTTATAAAAGAGAGATATGGAAATTATTTACATGATAAAAGATTTCAGAACTTCAGTAGAATGGGCTGCTTCACGTTGATGCCATTTCAATAGTGATTTATTTCAGTCTACGTACTTTACAAGAACGTCACCATCTCTAAATAGAAAAGAATCCTTGTCACCTAGAACTATTTTGGTGCCTCCATATTCTGGGAGAAAAACTTTATCTCCAACTTTCACACTAACTGGTTGAATCTCTCCACCCTTTCCTTTAGAACCTGATCCAACAGCGACTACTGTTGCTTACTTTTCCTTGAGATTTTTCTGGAAGCATAATGCCTCCTTTGGTTATAGTTTCAGCAGCACTACTTTCAAGTAATACTCGGTCAAAAAGTGGAAGAAACAGAAAGTCTTCTTTATTTAAAGAAATAACTTTGATTATGGATTGGCTATACATCACTAAGGTTTAGGATATACGATATAGTGTCTTCTGTGACATTACTAGTTTAATTTATACATACTTGTGGCAATAGTGAACAGTTTCAAGAGACAGGTAGTTGAAAGGGGGAGAAAGACATAACTGTGCTCTCATTTTAATGTCTCTCTGTGTTTGATAGCTAAATGGACTTTCATTCCTCAGATAAAAATCTCAAGACCTAGATTTGTAATTTGAGGCTGCAGATTTAGGTCCAAAATGGGTGGAGTAGCAGCACATGCTACGTGCACATTTGAGCATTTTAGCAAGAGGATAAAAAGGAAAGTGGAGATTCTCATGTCTACATGTCTACTGAATGCACTCATGTTAACTCTAACTGTTTCTAGGACCCATGAGCTCTCAATCCGTTTCAGGTCTTACAATGCAAGAGTCATTGAAAGAGGTAAAATGAATTGGCTGCTCCCCTGGAAAGTGTGTAGTAATCTCATTTAGCCTCTCTAGAAGTGACTGTAGAAGACTATAGATACCAAACAGGCAGAAACATAATTCTGCCTGCATATTTAGGTGACAACATGCACTTTACAGCATAACTGTAAGTTCAAGAAAAGCCTGAAAGGGAAAGGCCCCTCTAGAGTAAAGCTTGGTAGGAACCTTATGTGTTTATGTCATGTCTTCTAATTCTAGACAGTGTTTGGGAAATATAATTACAAGAAATATTTTCTCGAGCCCCAGGAAAACTCCAGAATAATACGACTGTTAGAAAACAAAACTGAAAGGCCGGGTACAGTGGCTCAAACCTGTAATCGCACCATTTAGGAGGCCCAGGTGGGCAAATCACCTGGTTTTTGAGAACAACCTGACCAACATAAAGAAACCTCATCTCTACTAAAAATACAAAATTAGCCAGGTGTGGTGACGAATGATTGTAATCCCAGCTGCTCAGGAGGTTGAGGCAGGAGAATCACTTGAAAACGGGAGGCAGAGATAGCAATGAGCCAAGATCGTGCCATTGCAGTTCAGCCTGGGCAAAAAGAATGATTGTCAGAAAACAGAAAAAGGGGAGGGGCAGGGGAGGGGAGTAGAGGGGAGGGCGAGAGAAAGAGAGAAAGAGAGAAAACAAAACAAAACTGTAAGCCAGGTGTGGTGGCTCAGGCCTGTAATCCTAACACCTTGGGAGGTGGAGACCGGCAGATCACGAGGTCAAAAGTTTAAGACCAGCCTGGCCATATGGTGAAACTCTGTCTCTACTAAAAATGCAAAAATTAGGTGGGCATGGTGGTACATTCCTGTAATCCCACCTACTCAGGAGGCTGAGGCAGGACAATGGCTTGAACCCAGGAGAAATGTCACTGCCCTCCAGCCTGGGCGCTGCATTCCCCCCTCAAAGAAAAAAAAAAAAAAAACACAGCATTTTAATTTAATAAAATAAAAGACACTAAAATTATGCTTACCAAATTATCTGTATTGGATAAATTAATAAGCATGTCAGACTAATACCTACGGTAAGTTTGGTAGTAAATTTTCTTTGAATAGTAGATATAAATATCTAACAGTTAATAATTTTAATAAACTACTCATAATGTATGTAGGATTTTGAAAAATTGTAACTAGTACAGTTAAAACACTTTATATCACAAAAATATGAGCACAATATTAAAACAACTATTTATGGTATTTATTCAAAGTAAATATTGTTGCCAAATATTCTTACTATTGTAGAATATACTGTTTATATAAATGGAGGTTGTCTAAAAACACTACACATAACTATGCTAATTGTTTTAAAGTAATAAACAGAAAAAAACGCAAAACTACAGACTTCATTGTTCAATTTACATACTAAACTATTTTTGCTTTTACATTGTAGGTACTTCAGCCTGCAAATGATTACCTGGATAATTACATTTCTGTCAAAGAAACTTGCTCTATTTTTTAGTCTTTATCATGCTGTATTGCTAACTTTGATTCTACTGTTAAATAAACCTTTGTCAAAGCAAAAACAAAGCAATAAACCTTAGGTCCCAAATAAAGACACTCCTGAGTCAAAAAGAATGACAAAAGGTTTATTTAGCTGTTAATGTAATTTACATGTATTTCAAAAAAGCAGGGAAAAAAATCTACATATAATCTAAATGGTTTAATACAACAGAGATCAACAAAACATTCTCCCCTATTTTCACATATGTGAATAAAGTCTCTTATTTTTAATTCATATTTCCTCCTAAAATAACTATGTCAGTAAACATATTCTTGAACTCTTGGACATCTGAATTGTGAACTTGAAAGAATGTTTATGGTTAAAAAAAAAAAAAGCAGAAGAGAGAAAGATGTTATAATAAATTGATGGGTGCACATACATAAGTTTTTAGAGATGTATGGAGAGAATGAGATACTGAAACAATAATAGTGGGAAACTACAACACCCACAGGTACTAATAGACACATTATTGAGGCAGAAAATTAACAAAGATATCAAGACTTAAACTCAACACTTGACTAAATAGTCCTAATAGACTTTTACAGAACGCTCCACCTAAAAATAACATAGTACACAATCTTCTCATCACCACATGGCACATACTCTAAAATTGATCACATAGAAGCAAAACAATCCTCAGCAAATTTAAGAATTCCAAAATTATATGATAAAAAAGTTATTCAATACAAAAAAAAACCACACTTGGAATCATACAATTACATGGAAATTAAACAAGCTACAGTTGAATTACTTTTGGGAAAATAAAAAAATTAAGGCAAGAACCAAGAAGTTCTTTGAAAAAAATTAGAACAGAGATACAATATACCAGAATTGTTGCAACACGACTAAGGCCACGTTAGGAGAAAAATTTATAGCATTAAAAAATGCTTACATCGAAAAGTTAGAAAGACCTCAGTTTACGCCAGGAGTTCGGGATCAGCCTGGCCAATATGGTGAAACCCCATCTCTACTAAAAATACAAAACATTAGCTAGGCGTAGTGGCACGCACTTGTAATCCTAGATACTCAGGAGGCTGAGGCAAGAGAATTGCTTGAACCCGGGAGGCGGAGGTTGCAGTGAGCTGAGACAGCACCATTGCACTCCAGCCTAGAACAGAGCAAGACTCTGTCTCAAAACAAAAACAAAAACAAAAAAACACACATGTATTAATAATTGTGATTCATTACATAAACAGAACTAAGAACCACAAAATTATGTCAATTGATGCAGAAAAGGCTTTCCATAACATTTAACATTTTTATGTTAAAAAGCCTCAACAATCTAGGCATGAAAGGTGCATATTTCAAAATAATAAGTTATCTATCACAAACCCAAAGCCAGCATACTGAATACACACAACCTGGAATCACTTTTCTTTGAAAACTGGCACAAGACAAAAATGCCTTCTCTCAACACTCCTATATAACATAAAATTGAAAGTTCTGGCCAGAGCAATTAGGCAATATAAAAACAAAATGGCACACAAACAGGAAGAGAGGAAGTCAAACTTCTGTCTGCCGATGACATAATGCTGAATCTGAAAAACCCTATAATCTTGGCAGAAAAGCTTTCTAAACTGACAAGAAACTTCAGCAAGTTTTTAGAATATAACATAAATGTACAAAAATTAACATCTCTGTAAATCAAACACATGCATGCTGAAAGCCAAATCAAAAACAAAATCCCATTCACAATCACTACAAAGAGAATAAAATATCTAGGAACACAGCTAACCAGGGAGGTGAAAGATCTTTGTGACAAGACTGACAAAACACTGCTTAAAGAAGTCAAAGATGAAACAAACAAATGGAAAAACATTTTATGCTCATGGATAGAAAAAGATCAATGTTATTAAAATAGTCATAGTGCCAAAATAATTACAGATTTGATGCCATTTTTATCAAACTACCAAAAATACTTAACAGAGCTAAAAATAAATAAATAAATAAATAAATAAATAAATAAATAAAATTATTTTAAAATTTATATGGACTCAAAAAAGAGCCCAAATACCCAAGGCAATCATAAGCAAAAAGAACAAAGCCGTCATTACACTATCTGTATTCAAACTATTCTACAAGGCTACAGTAAACAAAGCAACATGGTACTAGTACAAAAACAAACTAATAGAACAATGCAACAGAATAGAGAGCCCAGAAATAATGCCACACACATACAATCACCTGTCTTTGAGAAAGCTAACCACACAAATCTGGGAAGAATTTCCTATTTAATAAATGGTGCTGGAATAACTAGCTAGCACTATGTAGAAGATTGAAACTACATGTTTTCATTAAACCGTAAACAAAAATCAACGGAAGATGAACATTTAAATGTAAAACTTCAAAATTAAAAAAAAATAAGAAATACCATTGTAGACATAGACACAGGAAATTTAAAAAAATAAAATAAAAAAGAAAAGAAAACCATGCCAAGGCCAGGCGCGGTGGTTCACACCTGTAATCACAGCACTTTGGGAGGCCGAGGCAGGTGGATCACGAGGTCAGGAATGCAGGACCAGCCTGGCCAACATAGGGAAACCCCGTCTCTTTGGGAAAAAAAAAAAAAAAAAAATGCCAAAAGCAATTGCAACAAAAACAATATTTGACAAATGGAACCTATTTCAGCTAAAAAGCTTCTTCACGCCGAGCGAGGTGGATCATGCCTGTAATCTCAGCACTTTGCGGGGGCCGAGGCCGGCAGATTAGGAGATCAGGAGATCGAGACCATCCTGGCCAACATGGTGAAACCCCATCTCTACTAAAAATACACACACACACAAATAGCTGGGTGTGGTGGCATACGCCTGTAGTCCCAGCTACTAGGGAGGCTGAGGCAGGAGAATTGCTTGAATCCAGGAGGCGGAGATTGCAGTGAGCCGACACAGCGCCACTGCACTACAGCCTGGGCGACATTGCAAGACTGTTTCAAAAGAAAAGAAAAAAAAGCTTCTTCACAGCAAAGGAAACCATCAACACAGTAAACAAACAACACACAGAATAAAATTAAATATTTGCAAACTATGCTTTTGACAAAAGTCTAATACCAATAATTTATAAGAAACTTAAGTTTGCAGGGAAAAAAAAAAAAAAGACCTCAATAAAAAGTAGGCCCATCACCGCGGTGGCTCACGCCTGTAACCCCAGCACTTTGGGAGGCCCAAGCGGGCGGATCACCTAAGGTCAGGAGTTCAAGACCAGCCTGGCCAATATGGTGAAACCTCATCTCAAAATAATACATAAATAAATAAATAATAAAAACAAAATTAAAAGTAGACAAAAAATACTAAAAAGATGTTTTTTAAAAGACATACATGTGGCTAACAAGCATATAAAAAATGCTCATCAATAATCATTAGAGAAATTTAAAGAAAAACCACAATGAAATATCATTTCTCACCAGTGAGAATGGCTAGTATTAGAAAGTCAAAGACAACAGATCCTGGCAAGTTTATACTGCTGGTGGGAGTATAAGTTAGTTCAATCATTGTGAAAAGCAATGTGACAATTCCTCACAGAACAAAAAAGAGAATTACCTTTTGACCCAGTAACCTCACAATTGGGCATATACAGAGTAAAATATAAATTATTCTATTATAAAGACATATGCATCTTCATTGCAGCACGAGTCACAATAGCAAAGACAGGGAATAAACCTAAGTGCTCATCAACTGTATACTGGATAAAGAAACTATGGTATGGTTGGGCATGGTTGCTCACACCTGTAATCTCAGCACTTTGGGAGACTGTGGCAGGTAAATTTCCTGAGCTTAAAAGTTTGGGAGCAGACAGGGAAACATAGCAACATTCTGTTTCTACAAAAAATACCAAAAAAAAAAAATTAGCCAGGTCTACTGGTGAACACTTGTAGTCCTAGCTACTCGGGGGGCTAAAGCAGAAGAGGATTGCTTGAGCCCAAGAGGTTGAGGCTGCAATGATCTGAGATAATGCCACTGTACTCCAGTCTGGGTAACAGAGTGAGACGCTGTCTTCAAATATAAAATAAAAGGTTTAATAAAAATAAAATACGGTAAATATCATAAAATACAGTGTGGTCATTAAAACATACAAATACACCCACACAATCACGTCCTTTGAAGCAACATGGATGAAGCTGGAGACCATTCTGAGAAAACTAACGCAGCAGCAGAAAACCAAATGCATGTTATTTCTAAGTAAGAGCTGAATAATAAGAACACAGGAACACAGACCTGAACAACAGACACTGAGCCTAGTTGAGGTTGGAGAATTGGGAGGACAAAGAGGATCAGATAAAGGACCGGTTTGGTGCTATGCTTAGTACCTCAGTGTCAAAATAATCTGCACATCAAACCCCCAAGACACAGTTTTAGCTGTATAAAAAACCTACTTATGGCCGGGAGCAGTGGCTCACGCCTGTAATCCCAACACTTTGGGAGGCCGAGGTGGGCGGGGGTTCCAGCCTGGCCAACATGGTGAAACCCCATCTCTACTAAAAATACAAAAATTAGCTGGGCCCCGGTGGTGCGTGCCTGTAATCCCAGCTACTGAGGAAGCTGCAGCAGAAGAATCGCTTGAACCCAGAAGACAGAGTTTGCAGTGAGCCGAGATCATGCCACTGCACTCCAGTCTGGGTGACAGAGCAAGACTCTGTCAAAAAAAAAACAAAACAAAACAAAACAAAACAAAACCCTACATGTGTACCCGAGCCAAAAATAAAAGTTAAACAAATAAAAATCTGAGTGGGAATGAGTTCAATGTAGGTCAAAGAACTGGTTTGTGCTACAGATAGTGGCTCAGGTGAAGGTATACTCTGATGTATTTTTGTGTTTATGCAGGCGGATGAGATTAAGAACAGGTGGTCAAGAAGTCTCAGTTGGTAAGGAAAATAGGTTGCAGTTGCAAATTCAGTGTCTGGGGGTGGGGATATGCCAGAAGACTTGTAGACATTTTCTAGGTTTTTACCAAGAAACACTAGAATCAAAAATGGAGTTGTAAAATTTCTGAGGGTGGTGTCTAGTCCTGGAAGAGGTGTGGACATATTAATATCTAGTGGGTATGCCTGTGACAGTGTGGAAATCCTGTGGTGACAGCTGTGAGAAAGGGGGTCTGCTATCAGAGTTCCTTTTCTCTAAGTTTTTATCCTCTCTCACCCTGGAAGGAGACCTGGAATCACAGGACAGTGGGCAGTGTGACAGCCTGCGTACAGGAGAGCAGAGCCTTCCATTCCCAGACAACCAGAGTTTTATTCCAGGCCAGGCTTCTGTGATATCTTTTTTTTTTTTTTTGGTACCAAATCTGTAGAGTTTGCTGAACACCAAGCCATTCCCCAACATCAACTCATTGACTAACATTTGAATTTGAATTCTGACATCATCAGAGTCAGCACAGACCCTGATTCAGGGCTCAGTCTCACAACATTGTCCTAATGCCAGATCCCAGTCACAATCCCCATAGGCCTATGTATGCTTCTGAGCTACTCTGTAAAAATTGTGGTCTTCCGTAACCTCCCTCAAGTTTCATAATCTGATAGAACTACTCACACAACTCAGCAAAACACTGTATTATAAAAAATACAATCCAGAGAAAGTCAAATGTAAGAAATTTGGCCTGGCACAGTGGCTCATGCCTGCAGTGACAGCGTTTTGGAAGGCCAAGGCAGGTGGATCACCCGAGGTCACTAGTTCAAGACCAGCCTGACCAACATGGAGAAACCCCAGCTCTACTAAAAATACAAAAAATTAGCTGGGCATGGTTGTGCATGCCTATAATCTAGCTACTAGGGAGACTGAGGTAGAAGAATCACTTGAACCCGGGAAAAAAAATAAAAAGAAAGAATAGAGAAGGGAGGAAGAAGGTAGGTAGGTAGGTAGGAAGGAAGGGAGAAAGGAAGGAAGGAGAGAGACAAAGAAAAAAATGGGGAAAGATGAAGTACATAGATAATCCTGGTAAACAGTTGTGATTAATAAAATTCTCTATCCTTTGTGCTCTCCAGAAACAGTTTATGGAAAGAAACACTTTCCATTATGACTTAGTTGGTGCTCTTTTATCTTACCTATTACAGAGACAGACATAGACTCTGCACATTTTCTTTTTGTTCTCATTTTAAAAAATCAGCTGAGGCCAGGAGCGGTGGCTCACGCCTGTAATCCCAGCACTTTGGAAGGCCAAGGGGGGCAGATCACAAAGTCAAGAGATCGAGACCATCCTGGCCAACATGGTGAAACCCCACCTCTACTAAAATACAAAAATTAGTTGGGCGTGGTGGTGCGTGCCTGTAGTCCCAGCTACTTGGGAGGCTGAGGCAGGAGAATTGCTTGAACCCGGGAGGTGGAGGATGCAGTGAGCTGAGATCACGCCACTGCACTCTAGCCTGGAGCCTAGCAACAGAGGGAGACTCTTGTCTGTCTCAAAAAAAAAAAAAAAAAAAATCAAAAAAAATCAGCTGAATTTTTCTTCAGTGGTCAAAATAAAATACTTTTTTTTTTTTTAATTTTTTTTTTCCTTTTTTAGAGATGGGGTTTCACCATATTGGCCAGGCTGGTCTCGAACTCCTGACCTCGTGATCCACCCACCTCCACCTCCCAAAGTGCTGGGATTACAGGCGAGAGCCACCACGCCCAGCCCAATAAAATACTTTTTAATCAAACTTCAGTTTATCTCCTGCCCACAGGCTCCTGAACATTGAGCTACACTCCATCTGAGTCAAAATACAACCTCATTTTATATTCTTCCTAAGGACATGCTGGTTTCTGGGTAAAATATTAATCTAGAATCTGATTTTTTCACCCCCCATTTGCCATTTCCCTTCCACCTTCTTTCTAATCTTGTTTGTTCCTTCCTATAAAAGAAAGCCTTTGTCTGCCTGAACTTTGTGATTTTTACAGATCTTATAGTAGGTATTTACTTCTGTTGCAATACTCCTTTGGGATTTATTTATTATTTATTTTTTGAGACAGAGTCTCGCTCTGTCGCCAGCCTAGAGTGTAGTGGTGTGATCTCAGCTCACTGAAACCTCCTCCTCCCGAATTCAAGCTATTCTCCTGCTTCAGCCTCCCTAGGAGTTGGGATTACTGGTATGTGCCACCACACCCAGCTATTTTGTTGTATTTTTAGTAGAGACGTGTTTTCACCATGTTGGCCAGGAAGGTCTCCATCTTTCAACCCTGTGATCTGCCTGCCTCAGCCTTCCAAAGTGCTGGGATTAAAGGTGCGAGCCACCATGCCAGGGCTTTTTTTTTTTTTTTTTTTTGAGACAAAGTCTAACTCTGTCACCCAGGCTAGAGCGCAATGGTGTGTTCCTGGCTCACTGAAACCTTAGCCTCCCAGGTTTAAGCAATTCTCCTGCCTCAGCCTCCTGAGTAGCTGGGACTACAGATGCATGCCACCACACCTGGCTAATTTTTGTATTTTCAGTAAGTCGGAGTTTACTGTGTTGGCCAGGCTGGTCTTGAACTCTTGTCCTCATGATCCACCTGCCTCGGTTTCCCAAAGTGTTGGGATGACAGGCATGAGCCACCACATTCGGCTGGAATTTAATTTTTTTACATAAATCTAACTTTGCTTTATTTTAAACACTCTAGAAACTGCTTCAAAACAATAACAACTTCATCGTCACAAGATGAACAAGAAAAAGGTAAGTAATAATTTTTAAGAAAGGAAGAACATGATTATTTTTTGAAATGCACACCTTTATGCCCTTTGTAAGTATTATAAGTATTTTCTTACCTTTTAAACTCTACGAATAAAATGCGATTTACACTTAAAAAAACTAAAGTCGGCCTGGCACTGTAGCTCACACCTGTAATCCCAACACTTTGGGAGGTGGGCGGATCACAAGGTCAGGAGATGGAGAACATCTTGGCCAACATGGTGAAACCCCGACTCTACTAAAAATACAAAAATTAACCCGACGTGGTGGCGCGTGCCTGCAGTCCCAGCTACTCTGAAGGTTGAGGCAGGATAATCGCTTGAACCCAGGAGGCAGAGGTTGCAGTGAACCGAGCGCCACTGCACTCCAGCCTGGGCGACGAGAGCGAAACTGTCTCAAAAAAAAAAAAAAATTAAAGAAAGAAAAGAAAAAGAAAGAAAGAAATTACTACATTGGGGGAAACAAAATTCAGGCTTAACCAACAATAAACTTCCAAGTAAGCTCTGATTTCATAACCAGGAAATTTGTACGCTCAAGGTGAAAATTAAGACTACATAAATGTAATGCAGTAAAGCTAAGCTGGAGGGACCCAGTATTATGCTCAAATGGGCCAAAGGCTTTGGAAAAGCAAATAAAGCCTAAATGTGCAAAACAGTAACCTGAGAAAGTACAAATTTATAAGAAAAAAAGAAACTACATAAATGGACCTAATCGATTAATGAATTAGGTTATTTCCTTTTTTTTTATTATTTATTCCCACCCCTCCCACCCCGAATTTGGTTAATTTTATCATGCATCTTTCCTTCAAGACCCTTCCATGGACCACAAACTGCAACCCACAGCTGGGAGCTCTACAATTTTTGAACCACTCATTGTTTCAATTCTTAAGTATTTTCGCAACAATTTCCATAAATTTTTAATAGAAGAAAAGAGAAACTGAGAACCCCATAAACCAAACCAGATATCTTCCCAGGATTCTCCCCTGATCACCCTCCCGTTGTCCCTGGGAGAGACAATCTGGAAGAGACGCGGCAAAGCTGCCCAGAGAGGCTCCAGGACAGGGCACAGTCACTGCGCAGCCGCCATCTTTTTGCTGAAGGGGACTGAGGTCGAGGAACTGGGGCACAGATTGTGGAGCTGACTCGGGGGAGGCCTGAGTTCGCCACAGCCACGTCCCACCGGTTCCAACGGGCCCCTTCCCCTCTCTCGGGAGGTCGAACAGGTACTCATACCATTTCTAGGTATCCAGGGGGTCCTGATGTCTTAGCTGTGGATCTTCAGTACCAGCAGGTGACAAGGCCAGAGACTGGGCCTCTAGTAGCCGAGGAAACAGAACACCAAAAACGAGACCCAAAACTTTGGCGCCGGCAAGAGACAAAGCCCGGGCCAAATCCCCAAAGCCGCCCTTTCCGCTCCAGCTGCTGCCTGATTGGTTCCCAGTGAGGCGTCGCTGATTGGATAAGTTTTAAGACCCTGCCCCCTAGGGTCCTGAGTGACAGAAGACATGACCAAATGATGGCTGAATTAAGAAAGAGTGACAGCTGAAGGTGCAGCCTTTTCAGGCAGGACTTCCTTCCTGAGCTGAGCCAGGACCACCCCAGAGGGTGTTTGCCTTTAGCCTTGTGTATAAGGTCTCCTGTATTTGTAAATAATATACTATATGGTTGCTCACACTTGAAAAGAATAGAATAACAATTATTTTTAAATTTCAGCTTTTATAATCTTCTTGGCTTCTGGTCCATTGAGCAGGCAGCCTGAGACTGTTTTGTTTTGTTTTTTGTTGAGACAGAGTCTTGTTCTGTGGCTCAAGCCTGAGTACAATGGCGCGATCTCGGCTTACTGAAACCTCTGCCTCCCGGGTTCCAGTTATTCTCCTGCCCCTTAGCAGGGATTACAGAAATTCACCATTATGCCTAGCTAATTTTTTTGCATTTTAGTAAAGATGGGGTTTGATGATATTGCCCGGGGTTGGTCTCCAACTCCTGACTGTAAGGTCTGACCTCGCCCCCATGAACGGCATGGTAATCTCTGTGACCTGCACCTACACCCCAGATGAGTTTCTGAAAGAAACGATCAACCCCTGCGGTGCCTAACTTGAGAAATTCTTCTATTTTTTATTCAGGCCTCAATTGACAAGGCCATTGGAATTTGTAACCGACGTTGGCCAACCTCATGACGCCACACCCGACGACCCCTTCCCAGCTTGCAGAAAACCCACCCAAAGCAGAAAACCCACCCTAAACTTAACTTTTGTAATTTTCCACTGCCTCCCCCACAACCTATAAAACCAACTCCTATCCCACCGCCTTTTGCTGACTTCATTTGCAACCTCAGCCCACCTGCACCCAGGTAAATAAACAGCCATGTTGCTCACACAAAGCCTGTTTGGGGGTCTCTTCATTCAGAGCGCGCAAGTTTACACTGACCTCAGGTGATCCACCCACCTTGGCCTCCCAAAGTGCTGGGATTACAGATGTGAGTCACTACACCCCGATAACTTGATACTTTATTGTATTTTATTAATTTATTTTTTGAGACGGAGTCTCTGTCACCCAGGCTGGAGTACAGTGGTGCTATTGTGGCTCACTGCAACCTCCGCCTCCTGGATTCAAGCAATTCTCTGTCTCAGCCTCCTTAGTAGCTGGGAATACAGGTGGTCACCACCACGCCCCGTGCTTTTTGTATTTTTAATAGAGATGGGGTTTCGCCGTCTTGGCCAGGCTGGTCTCGAACTCCTGACCTTGTGATTCACCCACCTCTGCCTCCCAAAGTGCTGGGATTACATTCATGAGCCACTACACCTGGCCAACCTGAATTTTTTTTTTTTTTTTTTTTTTTTTTATAAGGAGTATCACTATGTCACCCAGGCTGGAGTACAGTGGTACCATCTCAGCTCACCTCAACTTCCACCTCATGGGTTCAAGTCACTTTCCTGACTTAGTCTCCTGAGTAGCTGGAGCTACAGGTGCGCGCCACCATGCCCGGCTAATTTTTTAATTTTTTAGTAGAAATGGAGTTTCATCATATTGGATAGGCTGGTCTTAAACTTCTGACCTCCTGATCCGCCTGCCTAGGCCTCTCAGTGCTGGGATTACAAGCATGAGCCACGGTGCCCAGCCCAGCCTGAGATTTTTAAAAGAACATAATCCTTCGAAATAAAATGTGAGCCACATGTAAATTTTCAATTTCCTACTAGCCAAACTTTAAAAACAAGAAACATGCCGGGTAAGGTGGCTCATGCCTGTAATCCCAGCACTTTGGGAGGCTGAGGCAGGCAGATAATGAGGTTAGGAAATTAAGACCATCCTGGCCATGGTGAAATCCTGTCTCTACTAAAATACAAAACTAGCCAAGCATGGTGGCATGTTCCTGTAATCCCAGCTACTCAGGAGGCTGAGGCAAGAGGATTGCTTGAACCTGGAAGGCAGAGGTTGCAGTGAGCCGAGATCACGCCATTGCACTCCAGTCTAAGCAACAGAGTGAGACTCTGTCTCAAAAAAAAGAAAAAGAAAAAAATTATATCAGCAGTCTACAATAATTTATTGTAATAACCATGAGTACTAACATACACTTAGATGTATTAGATGTTTGAAATTACTTATAATTTTTAACTATTAATAGTATATTTATGTAAATATGTTAAGAAGGTCAAACATTTTTATTGTCTTATTATTTACTTTTTTGTGTGTGACATGGAGTCTATCTCTGTTGCCCAGGTTTGAGTGCAGTGGCCCTGTTACAATGAACCCCAAGTTTGTCTTCAAAGAAACAGTATGTCAGTATGTTCACCTCTCTTATTCTTTAAATCTCTATTTTAAAGTTTAACTTCCTTGTAATCCCAGTAAACAACCTTCTCCACCGGTTCATCAGTAGTTCACATCTGTTCCCCCAGCCCCCAGCTCCATCCTGACTCATCTCAGTCACCTGATAACCCCTGGCTACTTTATCTGACACACCCTTAAATCGTCCTTCCTACCAAAACACCCACTCTGCCACTCCAGCTTGGACCCCTGCTCTTTTTAAAATAGTCAATTGGGATTTGACAATGCTTCCCATCTAATTCAACATACCAAATACATTTAGATGCTGCATTGGCCCTCTGTAGCATTCAAAAGTTAGGGGTCAAAAAAAAAAGACAACTTTTTTTTTTTAAACAGACTCTCACTCTGTCTCCCAGGCAGGGGTGCAGTGGTGCAATTTCGGCTCACTGTAGCCTCCGCCTCCTGAGCTCAAGTGATTCTCCTGCCTCAGCCTCCCAAGTAGCTGGGAGTACAGGCGCCCACCACCAACCCTGGCTAATTTTTGTATTTTTAGTAGGGATAAGGTTTCATATGTTGGCCAGGCTGGTTTTAAACTCCCGACCTTAAATAATCTGCCCACCTTGGCTTCCCAAAGTGCTGGGATTACAGGTGTGAACCACTGTGCCCGGCCTTTTTTTTTTTGATACAGACTCTTCCTGTTTGGCACATGCTGGAGTGCAGTTGAACAGTCTTGGCTCACTACGAACACTGTTTGCTGCCTAGGTTCAAGTGATTCTCCTGTCTCAGCCTCCTGAGTAGCTGGGATTACAGGCGTCTGCCTCCACACCTGGCTAATTTTTTGTATTTTTAGTAGAGACGGGTTTTCACTGTGTTGGTCAGGCTGGTCTTGAACTTCTGACCTTGTGATCCCCCTGCCTCAGCCTCCCAAAGTGCTGGGATTACAAGCGTAAACCACATCGCCCAGCAAAAGAAGACAATTTTTAAGCTGAAATTTGATATTGGGAAGTCTGTCAAATATGTCAAAGAGTTAAAAATACTTTTTGGGGCCGGGCGCGGTGGCTCACGCCTGTAATCCCAGCACTTTGGGAGGCCGAGGTGGGTGGCTCACTTGAGGTCAGGAGTTCAAAACCAGCCTGTCCAACATGGCGAAACCCCGTCTTTTTTACATAAATTTTTAAAAGTTTTAAAAAATGTAAAAAAAAAAAAAATACAGTACTTTTTGGACCAGGCTCGGTGGCTCACCTCTGTAATCCCAGCACTTTGGGAGGCCGAGGCAGGCAGATAATGAGGTCAGAAGATCAAGACCATCTTGGCTAACATGGTGAAAGCCCGTCTCTATTAAAAATACAAAAAATTAGCCAGGCATGGTGGTGGGCGCCTGTAGTCCCAGCTACTTGGGAGGCTAAGGCAGGAGAATCACTTGAACTCAAAAGGCAGAGGTTACAGTGAGCCAAGATCACACTACTGCACTCAAGCCTGGGCGACAGAGCAAGACTCTGTCTCAAAAAAAAACTTTTTGATGGCTACGCATGGCGGCTCACGCCTGTAATTCTAACAATTTGGGAGGCTGAGGTGGTCAGATCACCTGAGTGTTAGGGACAAGCTATGAAGGCTGACCCCTTTCCCTCTCTGATTTCTCTGCAGCTGCACTCCTGAACCCCTACCTAGGCACCACACCAAGGCTGCCAGATGTGTGGCAATTATGCAAAGCCTGATAACAGCCATCTGGGCAGCTCAAGGGAGAACAGAGAAAACATAAGTTGGTTATCCATACTTGTAAATTCCTGTTTGACACATATCTGTAAAAAAAAACCTGGTTTCTGTCTTGTTTTTAAAAGATTGCCATTACAAAAGTCACAGGATGATGTATTATAGGTCTGTTACAAGTTAACAAACTATCTCTGTGCCTGTTAGCAGTGAATAGATTATGTCCCTCTCATCCTATATAAACCCCTGATTTTGTAAGCTCAGGGCTACCTCCTCTGTTACGGAGCAGCCTGGCAGGTAAATAAAACTTTTTTTACCTGATTTTGGGTCTATTCTCATTTCTCTCGGCTACCCTTACAGTGAGTTCAGGTGTTCAAGACCAGCCTGACCAACATGGTAAAACTCCATCTCTAGTGAAAATACAAACATAAGCTGGGTGTGGTAGTGGGCACCTGCAATCCCAACTACTCTGAGGGCTGAGGCAGGAGAATCATTTGAACCTGAGAGGCTGAGGTTGCAGTGAGCCGTGCCACTGCACTCCAGCCTGCATGACAGAGTGAGACTATCTAAACAAATAAAAATAAAACTACATTTTTATATTTGTGGGCTGTTTATGATTTTCAACACTGACTAAACGTAGTGTGCCTGAACAAACATCTTACCTTGATGTCAAGTGACTATAGACAGATCTGCTCAGAAGACATTTTATTTATTTCTTTTCTTTTCTTTTTCTTTTTGAGAATGAGTCTCACTGTCGCTCAGGCTGGAATGCAGTGGTGTCATCTTGGCTCACTGCAACCTCCGCCTCCTGGGTTCAAGCGATTTTTCCAGCCTCAGCCTCCTGAGTAGCTAGAATTACAGGCGTGTGCATGCCACTGCATTCAGCTAATTTTTGCATTTTTAGTAGACACGGGGTTTCACCATGTTGGCCAGGCTGGTCTCCATCTTCTATCCTCAGTTGATCCACCTACCTTGGTCTCCCAAAGTGCTGGGATTACAGGTATGAACCACAGTGCCCAGCCAGGAGACATTTCATTCTGCTACAATTTAGCAAAATATATGAGTACATCTTGAAGTGGTGTGATCTCAGCTCATAGCAAACTCAGCTTCCTCTGTTCAAGAGATTCTGGTGTCTCAGCCTCTTGAGTAACTAAGAATAGAGGCCTATGCCACCACGCCCAGCTTATTTTTCTATTTTTAGTAGAGATGGGATTTTGCCATATTTGCCAAGCTGGTCTCAAACTCCCGACCTCAGGTGATCCTCCCACCTCGGCCTCCTGAAGTGTTGGGATTATAGGCATAAGTCATCACCTGGCCTATATTTTGATTTTTAAAAAGGCAGAGCACAGCCAAGCGCTATAACTCACGCCTGTAATCCCAGCACTTTGGGAGCCCAAGGTGGGCAGATCATCTGAGGTCAGGAGTTCGAGACCAGCCTGGCAAACATGGCAAAACCCCATCTCTACTAAAAATAGAAAAATTAGCTGAGCATAGTGGTAGATGCCTGTACTCCCAGCTACTTGGGAGGCTGAGGCAGTAGAATCACTTAAGCTCGGGAGGCAGAGGCTGCTTTGAGCTGAGATCTCACCACATCACTCCAGCCTGGGAGACAGAGCAAGATTCTGTCTCAAAAAAAAAAATTTTTTTTTGACCCCCTAACTTTTGGATGCTACAGAGGGCCAATTCAGCATCTAAAAGTATGATAAAAACATGATAAATAAATGTATTTGATATGTTGAATTAGATGGGAAGCACTGTCAAATTAAAAATGATGTATGAGTCAGGTGTGGTGACTCATGCTTGTAATCCTAGCAATTTGGGAGGCCAAAGCAAGCAGATCACTTGAGGTCAGGAGTTTGAGACCAGCCTGACCAACATGGTAAAACCCTGTCTCTACTACAAATACAAAACGTAGCCAAGTGTGGTGGCAGGCATCTGTAATCCCAGCTACTCGGGAGGCTGTAGGCAGGGAGAATGGCTTGAACCCAGGAGGTGGAGGTTGCTGTGAGCCAAGATAGGGCCATTACACTCCAGCCTGGACGACAGAGCAAGACTCTGTCTCTAAAAAACAAAACAAAACAAAACCAAAAAAAACACCTCATGTATTATCTGCTTCTGAAGTCTAGTATTACTAGATGCAGGAAAGCTTTTATGCATTATAGCAAAGCATGTTTTCACCAGGTAAAGAAAGGCTTTAATAGTCTACTTACTGAAGACAGTAAAACACTTTATAATCTAGAACCCAAACCTTGAGTCTTCTTGCCATCTACACTGAAGCAAGACTTCAAGACTTTGAGCACTGGGTTGATAGTCTCACATCTCAGAAGGGCCTATCCAAACCCTTGATATTGTAAACCCATAGGAGATCTTAAGACAATGCTAACCAGGAAACATTCTCCTCAAAGGAGATGGCAATCTTGATGTAGACAGCTTTTTTCCCTCCCACAAGATTAAAAATCAAGACTGTCTGCTATCTTGAGTCTTAGTTCACAGTTTTCTAATGGCTCTATAAACAACAGATATAAAAAAGGGGGTCTCATGTGCACTCATGAAATATAATTGTATGTAGAGAATTTTGCAACCAACATTATCTATATGAAACTGGTTTTTTTTGTTTTGTTTTGTTTTGAGACGGAGTATCTCTCTGTCACTCAGGCTGGAATGCAGTGACGCTATCTCGGCTCACTGCAACCTTTCGCCTCCTGAGCTCAAATGATTCTCCTGCCTCAGTCTCCCAAGTAGCTGGTATTACAGTCGCCAGCCACCACACCCAACTAATTTTTGTATTTTTATTAGAGACGAGGGTTTCACCTGAGGTTAGGAGTTCAAGACCAGTCTTGGCCAGGCTGGTGTTGAACTCCTAACCTCAGGTGATCCGACTGCCTCAGCCTCTTAAAGTGTTGGGATTACAGGTGTGAGCTCCTGCACACAGCTGGCTAGTAGAAGATTTCAAATTCACATGTGGCTCACATTATATTTCCAAAGATTGTGTCCTTTTTTTTTACACTCTCAGCAAGAAAGGGTTGTGTCCTTTTAAAAATCTCAGGTTGGCCAGGCGCAATGGCTCATGCCTGTAATCCCAACACTTTGGGTGGTGGAGGCGGGTGGATCACAAGGTCAGGAATTCGAGACCAGCCTGGCCAAGACGGTGAAACCCGTCTGTACTAAAAATACAAAAAAAGTAGCCCGGCCTAGTGGCCTGCGCCTGTAATCTCAGCTACTCAGGAGGCTGAGGCAGAGGATTGCTTGAATCCTTAAGGCTCAAGTAGCACTGAGCAGAGATCGCGCCACTGCACTCCAGCCTGAGTGACAGAGAGAGACTCAGTCTCAAAAAAAAAAAAAAAAAAAAGTCTCAGGTTAGCCGAGGGCGGTAGCTCACGCCTGTAATTCCAGCACTTTGGCTGAGGTGGGCGGATCGCCTGAGGTCAGGAGTTCGAGACCAGCCCGGCCGACATCGTCAAACCCCGTCTCTACTAAATGCAAAAAAATTAGACGGGCATGGTGGTGTGTGCCTGTAATCCCAGCTACTCGGCAGGAGAATCACTGGAACCCGGGAGGCGGAGGTTACAATGAGCTGAGATGGCGCCGTTACACTCCAGCCTGGGCGACAGAGCGGGACTCCGTCTCAAAACCAAACCAAACCAAACAATCTCAGGCTTTTTGCTCAAAGGACCAGAAGCCCGGAAGGTTATAAAAGCTGAAATTTGAAAATAATCATTATTCTATTATTTTCATGTGTGAGCAGCCATATAGTATATTATTCACAAATACACAAGACCTTATACATAAAGCTAAAGGCAAACACCCTCTGGGGTGAGCCTGCCTCAACTCACGGAGGAAGCCCTGCCTGAAAAGGCTGCACCTTTAGCTGTCACTTTTTCTTCAAAATCAGCCAGCGTTTGGTCTTCTGTCACTCAGGGCCCTAGGGGCCGGGGTCTTAAACCTTATCCAATCACCGACGCTGCCCTGGGAACCGACCAATCAGGCACGCAGCTGGAACGGAAAGGGCGGCTTCGGGGATGTGGCGGCGGCTTTGTCTGTTGCTGCTGCCGGAGTTCCGGGTCTCGTCATCGCTGTTCTGTGTCCCCTGCTAGTAGAGGCCCAGTCTCGGTGGTCTTCTGACCTGTTGGTACTGGAGATCCACAGCTAAGAAGCCAGGACACCCTGGAAGCCTAGAAATGATGTGAGTGCTGGGTCCGACTTCTGGAGAGAAGGGAAGGGGCTTGTTGGATCCGGTGGGAAGTGGCTGTGACAGACTCAGGCCTCCCCTCAGTCAGCTCCACAGTCTGTGGGCCGAGTTCTCCTTGCCCAGCTCAGCCTCAGTCCCCTTCAGCAATAAGATGGCGGCTGCGCAGTGACTGTGCGCTGACCTGGAGCCCTCTCTGGGCAGGTTTGCAGCCGCAGCGTAGCTTCTCTTCCAGATTGTCTCTCCCAGGAACCACGGTGGGGGGCGGGGGGTCGTCAGGGAAGAATCCTGACTGGGCTGCGGGTCATGAATAGGAAGATCTTTGGTTTGGTTTCTGGGGTTCTCAGTTTCTCTTTTTTTTCTATTAAAAATTTATGGGAGTTATTGCGAGAGTGTTTTTTATGACTGGGTGATTTCAAGCAGAATTCCAAAGCTTCACTTTTAAAATGCTACCAAGAAAAACAATAGGAAAAATCTCTCCTGAATTTTGGCTGTAGAAAATGAATACATTTCCGGTCCGGCACAGTAGCTCACGCTGTAATCCTAGCACTTCGAGAAGCCAAGGCCGTTGGATCACCTGAGGCTGGGAATTTGAGACCAGCCTGGCTAACGTGGTGAAACCCTGTCTCTAGTAAAAATACAAAAATTAGCAGGGTGTGGTGGTGGGCGTCTATAATCCCAGCTACTGGGGAGGCTGAGGCAGGAGAATCGCTTGAACCTGAGAGGTGGAGGTTGCAATGATCCAAGAACACACCATTGCACTCTAGCCTGGGTGACAGAGTGATACTTTGTCTAAAAAATAAATAATAATAATGACAAGTAAATAAATAAATTCTAAAAGAGTATTGCAACAGAAGGAAATACCTACTATAAGATCTATACAAATTGCAAAGTTCAGGCCAACAAAGGCTTTCTTTTATAGGAAAGAAACAAGATTGCAAAGAAGGTGGAAGGAAAATGGCAAATGAGAGGTAAAAAAAAAAATCAGATTCTAGATTAATGTTTTACCCTGAAATTAGCATGTCCTTAGGAAGGACATAAAATGGGGTTGTATTTTAATGGAGTGTAGTCGAATGTTCAGGAGCCTGTGGGCAGGAGATAAGTGAAGTTTGATTTAAAAGTATTTCATTTTGACCACTGAAGAAAAATTCAGCTGATTTTTAAAAATGAGAACAAGGAGAAAATGTGCAGTCTTTCTCTGGCTATGTGATAGGTAAGAAAAAAGAGCATCAGCTAAGTCATAATTGAAAGCATATTTCTTTCCATAAACTGTTTCTGGCGAACACAAAGGACAGAGAATTTTATTAATCACAGCTATTTACCAGGATTATCTATGCGCTTCATCTTTCCCATTTTTTTTCTTTCTTTCTCTCTCTCTCTCTCTCTCCCCCCTTCCCTCCCTCCCTCCCTCCCTCCTTCCTTCCTTCCTTCCTTCTTTGCTTCCTTCCCTCCCCACCCCAACCATGTGTGACTAATTTTTGTATTTTAAGTAGAGACAGGGTTTCTCCGTGTTGCTCAGGCTGGTCTCAAACTCCTGACCTCAGGTGATCCACCCACCTTGGCCTCCCAACATGCTGGGATTACAGGCATGAGCCACCGTGCCAGGCCACATTTCCTACATTTGACTTTTTCTGGGTTTTATTTTTTACAATAAGCTGGTAAATGTAGCTACAGTGTTTTGCTGAGTTCTGTGAGTAGCTCTATCGAATTATGAAACTTGAGGGAAGTTATGGGAGTCCACAATGTTTACAGAGTAGCTCAGAAGCATATATAGGCCTATGGGGTTTGTGACTGGGATCTGGCATTAGGACAATGTTGTGAGACCGAGCCCTGAATCAGGGTCTGTGCTGACTCTGGATGATGTCAGAATTCAAATTCAAATGTTAGTCAATGAGTTAGTGTTGGAGAATGACTTGGTGTTCAGCAAACTCTACAGATTTGGTACCAAAAAAAAAAAAAAAAAAGATATCACAGAAGCCTGGCCTGGAATAAAACTCTGATTGTCTGGGAATGGAAGGCTCTGCTCTCCTGTACACAGACTGTCACACTGCCCACTGTCCTGTGATTCCAGGTCTCCTCCCACGGTGAGAGAGGATAAAAACTTAGAGGAAATAAACTCTGATAGCAGACGCCCTTTTCCCACACCTGTCACCACAGGATTCCCAATCATTTACAGGCATACCCACTAGATATTAATATGTCCACTCTTCCAGGACTAGACACCACTCTGAGATTCCACAACAGCCTTTTTGATTCTAGTGTTTCTCGGCAAAAACCTACAAAATGTCTGCAAGTCTTCTGGACTTCAAGTCTTCTGGACTTGTAGAAGTCCAGAAGACACTGAATCTGGAACAGCAACCTGTTTTCTTTACCAGCTGAGTGTTCTGGATCACCTGTTCTTAATCTCATCTGCCTGTATAAACACCAAAATACAGAGTATACCTTCACCTGAGCCGCTATCTGTAGCACAAACGAGTTCTTTTGCCTACGTTGCACTGTTTCCCCCTCATAGATTTTTATTCGTTTAACTTTTATTTTTGGCTCAGGGGTATACATGCAGGTTTTTTTATATAGCTAAAATTGTGTCATGGGGGTTTGGTGTGCAGATTATTTTGTCACTGAGGTACTAAGCATAGCACCAAACAGGTCCTTTATCTGATCCTCTTTGTCCTCCCATTCTCCAACCTCAACTAGGCCTCAGTGTCTGTTGTTCAGGTCTGTGTTCCTGTGTTCTTATTATTCAGCTCTTACTTAGAAATAACATGCATTTGGTTTTCAGCTGCAGCATTAGTTTTCTCAGAATGGTTTCCACCTTCATCCATGTTGCTTCAAAGGACATGGTCATGTGTGTGTGTGTTTTAATGACCACACAGTATTCTGTGATATTTATGTACCAAATTTTATTTTATTAGATCTGTTATTTTATTTTATTTTTGAAGACAGGGTCTGCCTTTGTTGCCCAGACTGGAGTGCAGTGGCATGATCTCAAATTATTGCAGCCCGAACCTCCAGGGTTTAAGCAATCCTCTTCTACTTTAGCCCCTCAAGCAGCTGGGACTACAGGTGCACACCAACAGGCCTGGCTAATTTTTTTTTTGTTTTTGTATTTTTTGTAGAAACGGGATTTTGCTATTTTAACTTGGTTTGTCTCAAACTTTTGAGCTCAGGCAGTTTACCTGCCACAGTCTCCCAAAGTGCTGAGATTACAGGTGTGAGCCACTATGCCCAACCATACCATATTTTCTTTGTCCATTATACAATTGATAAGCATTTAGATTGATTCCATATCTTTGCTATTGTGAATAATGCTGCAATAAAGGTGCCTATGTCTTTGGAATAATTTATATTTTGCTGGTTACATGTCCAAGTATGAGGTTTCTGGGTCAAATATAATTCTGTTTTTAGTTCTGTAAGGAATCATCACATTGCTTTTCAGAATGGTTGAGCTCATTTACATTCCCACCAGCAATGGGTAAGCATACCAGTTTCTCTGTAACTTGCCAGCATCTTTTATCTTTTGACTTTTTAATACTAGCCATTCTTACTGGTGGGAGGTGATATTCATTGTGATTTTTCTTTGAATTTCTCTAATAATTAGTGATGAGCATTTTTTTATATGCTTGTTAGACACATGGATGTCTTCTTTAAAAAAATACCTTTTTTTGTGTTTTTTGTCTACTTTTTATTGAGGTCTTTTTTTTTCTATAAACTTAAGTTTCTTATAAATTATGGGTATTGGACCTTGGTCAAAAGTATAGTTTGCAAATATTTTCTTTTATTCTGTGTGTTATTTACTGTGTGTTATTTACTGTGTTGATGGTTTCCTTTGCTGTGAAGAAGCTTTTTAGCTGAATTAGGTTCCATTTGTCAATTATTGTTTTTGTTGCAATTGCTTTTGGAATGTTTATTTAAAATTTTTTTTCTGGTTTCTATTTCTAGAATGGTATTTTCTATGCTATCTCACTTTTTTTTTTTTAATTTTTAAGTTTTCCATTTAAATGTTTAATGTATCTTGAGTTGATTTTTGTATATGGTTTAATGAAAGTTTCCAGGTTCAATCTTCTACGTAGTGCTAGGTAGTTATTCCAGCACCATTTATTAAATAGGGAATTCTTCCCAGATTCCTTTTGTTAGTTTTGTCAAACACCAGATGGTTGTAGGTATGTGGCATTATTTCTGGGCTCTCCATTCTGTGGCATTAGTCTATGAGTTTGTTTTCATGCCAGCATCGTGTTGCTTTGTTTACTGTAGCCCTGTAGAATAGTTTGAATTCAGGTAATGTAATGACTTAAGCTTTGTTCTTTTTGCTTGTGATTGCCTTGGCTATTTGGGCTCTTTTTTAGTTCCACATAAATTTTAAAATATATATATATATATATATATCTTTAGTTCTGTTAAGAAATATCATCAGTAGTTTGATAAAAATAGCATTAAATCTGTAATTTCTTTGGCAATATTACTATTTTGATAATATTGATCTTGGCCTTTCTTTGGCAGTATTACTATTTTGATAATATTGATCTTGGCCAGGTGTGGTGGCTCATGCTTGTAATCCCAGCACTTTGGGAGACCAGAGCAGGCGGATCATGAGGTCAGGAGATCCAGATCATCCTGGTTAACACGGTAAAATCTCATCTCTAAAAAAAAAAAAAAGAAAGAAAAAATAATAATAATATTGAGCTTTTCTATCCATGAGCATAGAATGGTTTTCCATTTGTTTGTTTTATTTCTGACCTTTTTTTTTTTAAATAGAGATGAAGTTTCACCATTTTGGTTAGACTGGCCTTGAACTCCTGACTTTTTGATCCACCTGCCTCAGCCTCCCAAAGTGCTGGGATTACAGGTGTGAGCCACCATGCCTGGCCTCATCTCTGACTTCTTTAAGCAGTATTTTGTCAGTTTAGTCATAAAGATATTTCACCTCTCTGGTTAGCTGTGTTCCTAGATTATTTTATTCTCTTTGTAGTGATTGTGAATGGGATTTCATTTTTGATTTGGGTTTTAGCATGCCTGTTTTTGATTTACAGAGATGCCACTAATTGTTGTACATTTATTTTGTATTCTGAAATTTTACTGAAGTTTTTTGTCAGTTTAGAAAGCTTTTCTGCTGAGATTATAGGGATTTTCAGATACAGCATTATGTCATCTGCAAACAGAAATAAGTTTGGTTTCTTCTCTTTCTGTTTGCATGCCATTTATTTTTTTATTTTGCCTGATTGCTCTGGCCAGGACCTCCAATTTCATGTTGAACAGATATGTTAATAGAAGGCATCCTTTTCTTGTTCCAGTTTAAAAAAAAAAAAAAGATTTCAGGTTGTGTATATTCAGTATGTTGGCTGTGGGTTTGTGATATATAACTCATTATTTTGAAGTATACGCCTTCCATGCCTAGTTTGTTGAGGCTTAACATAAAAATGTTAAATGTTATTGAAAGCCTTTTCTGCATCTGTTGACATAATTTTGTGGTTTCTGTCTTTAGTTCTGTTTATGTGATGAATCACATTTATTCATGTGTGTTTTTGTTTTTGTTTTCGTTTTTTTTTTTTTTTTGTGACAGAGTCTCTCTCTGTTGCCCGGGCTGGAGTGCAGTGGCGCCATCTCAGCTCGCTGCAACTTCTGCCTCCCGGGTTCAAGCGATACTCCTGCCTCAGCCTTTCAAGCAGCTGGATTATAGGTGCTCACCAACACACAGCTAATTTTGGTATTTTTAGTAGAGACAGGGTTTTGCCATGTTGACCAGGTTGGTCTTGACCTCCTGACCTCAGATGATCTGCCTGCCTTAGTCTCTCAAAGTGCTGGGATTATAAGCGTGAGCCACCGTGCCCTACCTCATGTATGTCAAATTAACTTTACATCCCAGAAATAAACCCTATTTGATCAGAGTTGTTAAGCTTTTTGATGTCCTGATCAATTGGATTTGCCAATATTTTGTTGAGAATTTTTACATCACCGTTCATCAAGCATATTTGTCTATTTCTAGACACAGGTCCATGAAAATAAAAAAAGAAAAAGTAAAAAAGAATATTGCTCTAAAGTTTCTTCTTTTGTTTTCTCTGTGAAGTTTTGGTGTCAGAATAGTACTGTTTTTAATTTTTTGGGATAGTTTTAGTAGAAATGGTACCAGCTCTCCTTTGTACATCTAGTAGAATTCAGCTGTGAATCTCTGGTCCTGTGCTATTTTGGTTGGTAGGCTACTTACTACTAATTCAGTTTTCAAGCTTGTTATTGATCTATTAAGGGCTTTGATTTCCTTTTTGTTCTGTCTTGAGAGGATATGTATGTTTAAGAATTCGTCCGTTTCTTCTAAATTTTCAAATATATGTGCATAGAGGTGTTCATAGTAGACTTTAGTATTTTTGGGGGGTCAGTGGTTATGTCTCTTTTGTCATTTTTAATTTTGTTTATTTTAATTTTGTTTATTTGGATTTTTTGTTCATTAATCTTGCTAATTATTTATCTTATTTTTTCTGGGACAAGTGTTGAGAAATGTTATTATTTTATTTTTTCAAAAATTTTACTCCTGGAATTCTTGATCATTTGTATAGTTTTTCATGTCAAAAATCTCCTTCCATTCAGAAATGATTTTGGTTATTTCTTGTCTTCTGCTAGCTTAGGGGGTGATTTGCTCTTGCTTCTCTCAGTATTTTATTCATGATATCAGCTTGTTAAACTGTTTGTTTGTGGTTTTTTGTTTGTTTTTTTTTTTTGAGCCAGTGTGATCTCAACTTACTGCAACCTCCACCTCCCGGGTTCAAGTGATTATACTTCCTCAGCCTCCTGAGTAGCTGGGATTACAGGTGCCTGCCTGCCAATATGCACAGGTAACGTTTTGCATTTTTAGTAGAGACGAGGTTTCACCATATTGGCCAGGCTGGTCACACACTCGTAACTTAAACTGAGATCTTTCTAAATTTTCGATGTAAGCATTTAATGCTATAATTTTTTTGTCCTAACACAGCTGTAGCTGTGTTGCAAAAATTCTGGTATGTTGTATCTTTGTTTTCAGTTGTTTCAAAGAATTTCGTGGTTCCTGCCTTAATTTCATTTTTTACCCAAAAGTAATTCAAGTGTAGCTTGTTTAATTTCCATGTAATTGTATGATTCAACTGGTGTTTTTGTATTGAATTACATTTTTATCAAGCTGTGGCCTCTGTGTGTGATTCATATAATTTTGGAATTTTTAAATTTGCTGAGGATTGCTTTGCTTCTTACTGTGTGATCAATTTTAGGGTATGTGCCACTTGTTGATGAGAAGACTGTATACTATGTTATTTTTGGATGGAGAGTTGTGTAGAAGTCTATTAGGACTATTCAGTCAAGTGTTGAGTTTAAGTTTTAGTATCTTTGTTAATTTTCTGCCTTAATAATATGTATATTAGTACCTGTGGGTGTTGTAGTCCCCCACTATTATGGTGTCAGTATCTCATTCTCTTAATAGGTTTCTAACAACTTGATTTATTTATGTGCACCCATCAATTTATTATAATACCTTTCTCTCTTCTGCTTTTTTACCATAAATATTCTTTCAAGTTTACAATTCACATGTCCAGTAGTTCAAGAACATGTCCAGTGACCTGGTTGTTTTTGGAGAAAATATAAATTAAAAATAAGAGACTTTATTCACATACATGAAAATAGGGAGGATGTTTTGTTCATCTTTGTTTTATTTAAAGCATTTAGATTATATGTAGATTTTTTCTTTTATTGCATTGTTTTTGCTTTGGCAAAGGTTTAAGGTAGAATCAAAGTTAGCAATACAGAATCATAAAGACTAAAAGATACAAAGTAAGTTCCTTTGACAGAAACATGATTATGTAAGGTAATTATTTCCAGGCTGAATTACTTACAATGCACAAGCAAGAATAGTTCAATGTGTAAACTGAATGGTGAAATCTGTAGTTTTCTGTTTTTTCTGTTTATTACTTTAGAACAATTAGCATAGTTATGCATAGTGTTTTTAAACAACCTGCATTTATATATGTTAAACAGTATATTCTAACAATAGTATGAATATTTGACAACCATATTTACTTTGAATAAATCTCTTAGTTTTTTAAACATTGTTACTCATACTTTTGAAACATAAAGTGTTTTAACTGTATTATAGTTATAATTTTTCAAAATCCTACATAAAGATAATTATAGATAAGCATAACTTTAGTGTCTTATATTTTACTAAATTGAAATGCTGTTTTTCTTTTTTTTTTTTTTTTTTAAGATCGAGTTTCACACACGCCCAGGCTGGAGGGCAGTGGTGTGATCTCTCTGCTCACTGCAACTTCCACCTCCCGGGTTCAAGCAATTCTCCTGCCTCAGCCTCTAGAGTAGCTGAGATTACTGGCGCCCGCCCACCATCATGCCTGGCTAAGTTTTGTATTTTTAGTAGAGATGAGGTTTCACTATGTTGTCCAGGCTGGTCTCATCCGACCTCTGGTGATCCACCCGCCTTAGCCTCCCAAAGTGCTGGGATTACAGGCATGAGCCACCTTACCCGGCTTGGAATACTGCTGTTACAGGACAAATAGGTCATGTGGCCTCGCAAAAACCATAATAGCTCTTCAGTTAGCTGTGTTGCAATCTCTATGTATTCCACTCTATAAATACAGTCAGATTTCAATTATTCATCAAAAAGTGCTGGTGGATGCACATGCATTTAAAAGACTTAAATAGTGCAAAAAGTTGCCTTTTTTTTTTTTTTACTCTACTGACAAGTTGCTCTAGTAACCCAAAGATATGAAAAAGAAAGCAGCTGCCTCACCACCCAGACATTGATTTGTTCAGATGTTTCAATGCCTCATGATACAATAAAACCACAAAAATTTTCTTAACAAACAAAAAGTGCTGGTGGAAATTGTGAGATACATTCCAATATAAATCCCCCATTCAATGGCTAGGAGACAAGAGAGCAGCAGACATGAAAGAAACACGTTATAAACTTCTTACGAGAATGTGCCCCCTTTCTTCATAATGTTAATGTTTTTTGTTCCTTTTTTGAGATGGAGTCTCGCTCTGTCACCCAGGCTGGAAAGTAGTGGTGCAATCTTGACTCACTGCAACTTCTGCCTCCCAGGTTCAAGTGATTCTCCTGTGTCAGCCTCCCGAGTAGCTGGGATTACAGGTGCCATAGAGACGGTGTCTCACTATGTTGGCCAGGCTGGTGTCAAACTCCTGACCTCCAGTGATCCACCCACCTTGGCCTTCCAAAGTGCTGGGATTACAGGCGTGAGCCACTGAGCCCGGCACATTAATGTTTTTAATGCTGATAGTAGCTGTTCATTTTGAGTGGTTAGAGAGCAATTTTTTTTATAGAGATATATTTTCTAGCTGAATTGATCAATCTTATATCTAATCTGAGTTTTTTCTTAAGATGCTTTTAACTCCTTTTTTCTCTCAATGTAATCTTTCTCCAAATGAGAGCTGTTTTTTGCCCAGGCTGAAGTGCAGTGGCACAGTCTTGGCCCAGTGCAACTTCCGGCTCCCAGACTCAAGTGATTCTCGTGCCTCAGCCTCCCCAGTAGCTGGGATTACAGGTGCCTACCACCATGCCTGGCTAATTTTTGTATTTTTAATAGAGACAGGGTTTTGCCATGTTGGCCAGGCTGATCTTGAACTCCTGACCACAAGTGACCCTTTTGGGGACCAGCCCTGACACAGACCGTGGGGGTTGCAAGGGACGGTGGAGACAAAGAAATGAGAAAAGACAAGAGTGCATAAAGTGGGGACCAGGGGGCCAATGTGAGTACGGAGGTGCAAAGGCTCTGAGCTCTGGAGACCCACACCATTTATTGGTGTACAACACAAAGCACAAATGTATTAGGGGTGTTGGGGGAGATAGCTAGGTTGGTTTGGCATTTCCTTTGAAACATACAGAATAAATTCTTCTCTAGATTTAATCATTAAACAGCTAGAGGGGTCTTAGAGAGGAGCCAGCAAGTCTGGTTGAATTCTTGTGCTTCCCAGAAGAGTTCCTCCCTTGAGCACAGAGCCTGGAGCACGGCATTCCATTAGCTCTTTTTTTCTGCATCAGATAAGCAGGTCATACCAGGACCTTCCTTACAGCATGTCACCCTTTTTTCTTTTGCAAAATCGCCATAGCCATCATTGCTTGTTCTCTGTGGTTGAACTCTCTACAGGCTTGCCATTTGCATCTGCAGACTATGAGAATACAAAGAAAACAATGATCAATACAGACTTTTTTTTTTTTGGGACGGAGTTGTGCTCTTGTTATCCAGGCTGGAGTGCAATGGAGCGATCTCGGCTCACCGCAACCTTCGCCTCCTGGGTTCAAGCAATTCTCCTGCCTCAGCCTCCTGAGTAGCTGAGACTACAGGCGTGCGCCACCATGCCCAGCTAATTTTTTTGTATTTTTTTTTAGTAGAGACGGGGTTTCACCTTGTTGACCAGGGTGGTCTCGATCTCTTGACCTCGTGATCCACTCACCTCGGCCTCCCAAAGTGCTGGGATTATAGTCGTGAGCCACTGTGCCCGGCCTCAATGCAAACTTTTTAAGAGCTGATCCTCCAATGGCTTGTATTCATCTCATGGGATTGAGAGAGGACAGCCCATCTGCTGCTTTTTGTAGAATGTCAGTCCCAGGCTTTATAGTTAGGTGTGCCTGGGAGGCTTCAAGAACTTGTTCTTTTAACCTTGCAATGTCCAGAGTTAAATTTGTCTCTCTTCTAAATAGCATCTAATCTTTTCCCATTTATGTTCAATGTCATTATAACTATGAGGAGTGACACAAAAGTCAGAAATATTCCAATCACATTGCATCTAAATTCATATTCCAAACTTATAATTCGATCTTTTTTCCATATTATCATCTGATGAAGGTCATTTATTTGATTTACTATTTTCTGATCAATTTTAGTCTGAGAATTTTATAGTTTTGTGGAGTTTTTCTGCCAGTTATCAACAAATTCAGCTCTTTGAACAGAAGAGTGTAAAGCCAATCCAGCTACTGCAGCTGTAGTTGTGAGTGCAATTAATCCTGTAATGACAAAAATAAGAGTGATTATAAATCTCTTTGACCTGCTAAGAAGCTTTCTAAGAACTTCTATGACAATATGGATAGATGGAGATGCTTCCTAAGGCTGATTTAAAGACACTGGAATCCATACTCCCTTTCTAGCTCTTATAAGTAATATAGTATGTTTTTTTTTTTAAGTGGAATTTATACAAGTAAATAAACCACAGTTCTGGCAAGTGATAGATTTTGCTATATAAACAATTTTTACATCTTCCACAGCCAACATAAAAGGTGGCTGAACGCAACTCTATATCCAGATTATTCTATTGGACACAAAAGTGAGTACTTCTCACCAGACCCTTTAATACTGTATTTGTTATATTTTCCTTCCTATATATATAGAGGATCTTGGGCCACATTTAGTTTTCATAGTTCAGAATGTTCATTACTTACAGTGGGAAATATTAACTTTGGATGAAGAACTATGATTCCTCCATTAGCCCAGATTTTTACTACTGTTTGAGAATGATGGCTTTAATTAACTTTCCATTGATTCCAGTAACTTATTGTGCTTGGAATGCAGTTAGGCCTGCCAGTACAATTTGTTTTAAAAATTCCCTTGGGTTATCAATCTATAATTGTACCATAGAAATTGTTCAGTAACACTTTAGCTTGGTTTGATATGCATTGTTCCCATTCCCAAAGGTCAGCATGTTCATGCCATACTTTGTTTTGTTTGCATACAGGCCTGTCAGGACAAAGATTATTTTAAGGTTCAAACTATTATGCCTCATGCTTTGTCCCGTGACCACATGTAATGTGGCCAAGGATTGATTTGGTTTTGGGACAATTTTTTTTCTTTTTCTATTATAAGATTATGCATTTTAATTAATTAATTTATTTATTTTTTATTGCATTTTAGGTTTTGGGGTACATGTGAAGAACATGCAAGACTGTTGCATAGGTACACACATGGCAGTGTGATTTGCTGCCTTCCTCCCCTTCACCTATATCTGGCATTTCTCCTCATGCTATCTCTCCCCAACTCCCCACCCCCCGCTGTCCCTCCCCTATCTCCCCCCAACAGACCCCAGTGTGTAGTGCTCCCCTCCCTGTATCCATGTGTTCTCATTGTTCAACACCTGCCTATGAGTGAGAACATGCAGTGTTTGATTTTCTGTTCTTTCGTCAGTTTGCTGAGAATGATGGTTTCCAGGTTCATCCATGTCCCTACAAAGGACATGAAATCAGCATTTTTGATGGCTGCATAATATTCCATGGTGTGTAGTGCCACATTTTCCCTGTCCAGTCTATCATCGATGGGCATTTGGGTTGGTTCCAGGTCTTTGCTGTTGTAAACAGTGCTGCAATTAACATTCGTGTGCATGTATCCTTGTAGTAGAACAATTTATAATCCTTCGGATATATACCCAGTAATGGAATTGCTGGGTCAAATGGAATTTCTATTTCTAGGTCCTTGAGGAATCGCCACAGTGTCTTCCATAATGGCTGAACTAATTTACACTCCCACCAACAGTGTAAAAGTGTTCCTATTTCTCCACATCCTCTCCAGCATCTGTTGTCTCCCAATTTTTTAATGATTGCCATTCTAACTGGTGTGAGATTGTATCTCAATGTAGTTTTGATTTGCATTTCTGAAATGACCAGTGATGCTGAGCATTTTTTCATATGTTTGTTGGCCTCATGTATGTCTTCTTTTGTAAAGTGTCTGTTCATATCCTTTGCCCACTTTTGAGTGGGCTTATTTGTTTTTTTCTTGAAAATCTGTTTTAGTTCTTTGTAGATTCTGGATACTAGCCCTTTGTCAGATGGGTAGATTGAAAAAATTTTTTCCCATTCTGTTGGTTGCCGATTCACTCTAATGACTGTTTCTTTTGCCGTGCAGAAGCTGTGGAGTTTGATTAGGTCCCATTTGTCTATTTTGGCTTTTGTTGC
>CAUYLG010011363.1:0-132906 GCA_963573385.1 Cacajao melanocephalus | reverse complement strand
AGGTTTAAATAAAATATTGGTTGGCTGCTTGTTTGTTATTTTCATCTCTTATTCCTTCCTGTCTCCATTGTTAAGCACAATTATTGGTATAAAAGAGGTTTTTAATACCCATTTTTAGACTGCATTCTAGCCTGGGCAATAGAACAAGAATCGCGTTCTCTCTTCCTCTTTCTCTTCCTCTTTCTTTCTCTCTTACATTGTTTTTTTTTTCTTTCTTTCACTCTTTCTTCTTTTCTCTTTCTTTCTTTCAAAAAAAAAAAAAAGGTTTCGTCTCAGAAGCATGGCAAAGTGATTTACAGTAGAAGTAGCAAGAGGACCTTTTTCAAAGTGATTGGAACCTTTCTGGTATAGACGTTAAACAGCATAATGAATGTGTTGGCATTTGTTTCTCATTTGCATACTATAAAAATAAAACAGGGTGTACAACAAGTTCCTGTTAAATTCACATTACCTGTTTAAATAAGGATATTCAAAAGGCAATGTGATCTAATTACAATCAAGAAATGGTATTCAAGCCATATTTATAAACTTCTAAGATGATACATATGCACTAATATTTACAATGCATGCAAAGTGTATACACCTCATTAAGCATACCGGGGAGAAATTCCCCAATTTCTTCAATTTAACTAGTCATTTCATAATATTTTTCTAATGTGAATGCTAGATATTTCAAGGGCGGAACTACAGTCACATTTAATTATAATCAATGGATTAGCAGTTGTAGTTGAAAGCAAACTCTGAAGAACCTTCTCAGAGCCTAAAATATGATGCATTTTCATGATAATACACTGAAAGCCAGAATACAAAGTATTTTCTCTCTTAAATGTGCCTTTTTCTCATTGTTCATACTTTCCAGCTTGCTCACGAATGCCCAAATGTTGATATCAATGCTGTTTCTAAGAAACTACAATGAGGTGTTTGTTTTGCAATCTTTTTCCTCCCTTCTCCCACACATAATTATATGATCTTTGAAACTTAGAAAACAAATAGGAGAAATGTATCCTTTCAAAATGAAGTAATTGTATGGCTAGGGTTTCTAGTCCTCTAATTTAAGAGTAGATTACGCATTTTTTTCTACTAAATAAAATTTGCCAATTTGAAAGTTTGTTTAAAATATAAACGTATAAGCATACTTATGTCTTAGAAATCATCATATAAAGGTATAGATGATTACGTTTTAGGAAAAAAGTGTGTGACTGCAGTTTTGCAGTTTTGGGTCATTAATTGCATCCCGTTTTGAGAATTGCTATGTATTTTCAAAGAGCAATAAAAAACCTATAGCATTGATTATTTTAATTAATTAGAATAAAGCAAGAACAGCCTCTAGAATCATTTGATTTAAAAGACAAAGTGTGGTTCAGAACGTTCTGAATTATTTACAACCACCTCCACTTGGCCTATCATTTAATGAAAGAACAGAAAAGTGTCCTTCCCCCACACCATCCTAAACAAGTCATCATAGTAGAATGCCATAAAAGCCTGTGATGAGGATTTTAGTCTCAGATGCAGCCTATGTCCCCACATGTCTCATAAATTCTTCTAATGCATTTTCACATGCATGATCCTGAATGCCTATTCAATGAAAGGGTTTACCATATGCTACACTTTTCAACTACCAAGAACAAAGGGTAAATGGTCCCTGGCCCTGTATTTGGAACAAAAGTATAAAAGCAAAACAAAAACCTCTTACATTTTTACTAAATAAAAGAATGAATGTAGACTGTAAAGGCTGAGAGGAAACTTTTTTTGGCACCATGCTGTTCTTTCTTGAGACCATGCTGCTTTTTCTCTGTTCAGTGAGGGACAGATAGAAAAAAAAAGGAGACACAAATGTAGTCGACCTCATGTGTCACCTATCTACCTTCTCCCTAGTAAAGAACTATTCACTACATTAAAGCATTAAATGTTTCCTTCAGTATGCTTTAAGAGTAATGAGGATTTTTGCTATTTATTTAAGAAGAATTTACAACATAGTAGAGGTAGTTACTGTCAAGAGTTTTTTTGTTGTCTTTTTGCTTGTTTGTTTGTGGACTGGGTCTGGTTCTGTCGCCCAGGCTGGAATGCAGTGGCTCCATCTTGGCTCACTGTAACCACTGCCTCCCTGGCTCAAGGGATCCTCCCACTTCAGCCTCTTGAGTAGCTGGGACTACAGGCACACTCCACCACACCCAGTGTATTTTTTTTTGTAGAGATGGGGTTTCACCATGTTGCCCAGGCTGGTCTTGAACTCGAGCTCAACCAATCTTCCCGCCTCAGTATCCCAAAGTGCTAGGATTACAAGCTAGTGTTTGTCTTTCAATTTCCCCCTCAAGCTACTCGTAATTATGACCCTTGAATCAGGCTAAGTAATTTCTTCTCTTTTCTTTCGATATATTTTCATGGCTTGGAGTATTATTTCTCATTAGATAGCTCGTCAGTCAAGCCAGAGAGATTTATGTATTTGTTAAATGCACAACATATTCACACCAAATTATATGTAAATAATACATACATATGTATATATAGAAGTCATATGTAGATTATAATACATACAAGTACATATGCATTTTTCCTTCAACGAACTGCCCCAGTGACTTCACTCAGAAATAGCCACCTATGAGACAAAATTACTCAACAAAAAGAAATAAAACAAAACAAAAACCTAAAAGAACAGACAAAAAAAAAAAAACCACACACACACACACACACACACACACACATTAAAAATTCTACAGGTTGGAAGAAACACGCCCGTATACAAATTTGGTGGTAAATTTTTATCTAGTATAGGAAAATGTCTTCTTTTCAAATTATAGTTTATTACAATTAGTCTTTCTATCAGTTGGTTATCAGCCTTGGTTGAGTAGACAAACAATTTCCGTTAAGGGACTCACTGAATCAAAATACCATTAAAGTCAAATATATGGTAGGTGATGTGAAGCTCAGTAATATGGGATATTATCCCTATCTTATGGCCTTGAAGAAATATCATAAAAATTATCATTCAAAAGAAATTAGTGGCTACATTTCATGTATTATAGGACTTGTATAGTTTTGGTCTAGCAGTTGTTTACGTGGTGCCATTTTTCTGATGGGCAACAGAGGGGATTCAGAGTAGAAAATTAATTTGGGTTTCTAACTATAAATGTAGGATGCTCACCTTCTAAAAATACTCTTGCCTTAACAGTGTTTATTCTTCTCATATGGAATTACTCTGCCCCACTTCATTTCTTACTGCCCTTTTATTTATTTGTGGAAGAGATTTTATTCTTCACTGAACACGCTGTAACTAGAAAATTTTTTAGTTAAGTCTTTCCAGGTGCAAAATAGGATCACAGCCTATAACCTAGTAGGCATCCTAGCAGTAAGCAGTATTGAAGCAATAATATTGCCTGGCTTGGGGTTTGGCTTTTAGTCTGGTTTTCAGGGTCAGCTTCTTCTGATCTATTCAGCCTAAATAACACTGTCAGAAAATCTTTTTTAGGCTACTGCAAATAATCTTTATTAGACTATTTCATTCTTTTTTTTTTTTAACTCATTAACTTATTTTACTTTTAACTCTTTTTTTTAATCAAATAAAAGTTTCTGTACCAATAGCATGGCTGCTTTTACTTCCCATGAAGCTATCCTTCTGAAACTATAAAAGAAGAAGAAGAAAACTTTCCTTACAGGAGAAATAAAGAAACAAAACCAGAACAAAAGTAAACAGAACTCGAGGGCTGATAGAATGAAAAGCTGGGAAAATTACTATCAACATACTTATTTTTCAGAGACTTTCTTAATTTAAGCAAGTGGTATAGCACAGACATTGATCTTATCTAAATGAATCAGAGTGACCTTTTTCACAGTCTCCAGCCTCAATGAAATAACACTTCATTTACAATTATTATTATTATTTGTTATTATTATTATTTGAGACAGGGTCTCACACTCCAGCCCAGGCTGGAGCGCAGTGGTGCAGTCTCAGCTCACTGCAGCCTCCACCCACAAAGCTCATGTGATTTTTCTGTCTCTGCCTCCCAAGTAGCTGGGATTACAGGGGCAGGCCACCATGCTTGGCTAGTTTTTGTATTTTGGGGTAGAGATGGGGTTTCATTATATTGACCAGATTGGTCTTGAGCTCCTGATCTCAAGTGGTCTGCCCAGCTTGGTCTCCCAAAGTGCTGGGATTACAGATGTGAGCCATCACGCCCGGCCGTTATTTAAGATTATTTTAAAAATACTATGTTTCCTTAGTTGTCCATATTTGAATAAGATACTTATCAGGAATGTAGGATTTTCCATGCTTTATTACTGAAAAAAGTTTTTGGACATTTCTGCTGCGTCACCCATTCTCTGTAATTACAGATTGTGTATACTCACAGATATGTTTACTCCTGTACCATGTGCAGCTTGTATACGGTATGACTTTTACAAAGTAATGTCATTTTTTAATTAATTGTTAATTTCTATGTGTTTGTCCTGTCTTCCTAACAAGTTTATACACCTTTGATGGTGGGGTCTCTTTCTTATAAGTTTTATTTCCTCATGTATAATGTCTTACATTTATGAGTTGCACTCCTGATTAGTAGATATGGTAACTATTCAATAATACCTGTTTTACAATTAAAAAAGATGAAGGAGATGATATGTCTAGCAAGATAAATCCAATAATATTAATGCTTAAGAACCACTGACGTTTCATTTCTCATTTGTCAGCATTTGCTATTAAATCGCATTTTGTCAAGAATCTGAAAAACATGTCATACTATAGAATCCTTTACAAAAAGGGCAATCTAATTCCTTATAGCTCTGAAAAGACTTCAAACTGTGTCATTCCACTTGCGAACAAGGAATAAATTCACATAAATTAATCTCTCATTCATGTAATGTAGTGTAGAAACGTATAGTCTTGTCAATAGTTCATGTGGAGCTATAATTTGCGATAGGTAAAGGAAATTTATCCAGCCACTGTGTATGGTGCTATATCCTTCCGGAATCAATAACTGAGAAAATGCTTTACTCTCTGATTTTCTTTATCCATTAGATATCAAATGTTTGGACTTCTCTCATTTTTAACTTTGAAAATGCTATTCTGTTTTAGCTCCAAGGTATACAGTGACATGTTTCCACCAGAAATGGATCCTAGAATACTTTGAAGCCACTGATACATCACTTCTCTTGAAGTACTTCTGTGGTAGTCAGCAGTTGGCATTGCCTATGGTAGAAAGCTTCACATTATTCTCGGTGAAACAGAAAAGAATTCTATCTGGAAATCATTAGGGATCCATGACCTACAAAGCTCTTTGCAAACACAAAACAATTTTAAACAAATTCAGAAGTACTGCTCCACTCATCATTAGAATGACAGGATCGATTAGTATCCTCCTAAGATACCCTTAACTCAGAGCTGCTCATTGAAGTCCCCCACCCCCAGCCATTTAGGTAGACCCTGGCTTCACGTGCAGCCTTAAGGATTTCTTATCAATAGTATTTTTCTACCATTGGTTGTCAGCATTTACCCTAAAATAAAATATGGCCACACAAATGTTGATTAAATAACTTTAATTTTCTGAAGAGCGTCTGGAAATATCTGGAGCCAGATATAGTGAAGTCTGACTACTATTTTTTCTGCTAGCTAGCTGGAGAAATATGTTCCTTTTAAAAATCATTACTAATTAAGACACATTATTAATTATTTTAAAAGGAACATATTTCCCTAAACTCTACAAGAGAGACCATATAATCTAGTAAAAGAGCATGGGCTTTCACATTTACTAACTGTGAACCTTGAGTAAGCTTCATAACATCTTGGATAAGTTAACTAACCTCTGTGAGCCTCAGTCTCTTCAATTATAACATGAGGTTAATAAGAGTGGTCTTAGTGAATTGTTGAGCTAGCTTTTAAAGCATTTCTATTTATTTATTTGTCTAGTTATATATCTGTCTCTATTGCTACCTCTATCTCCATTGCTTCTTTTTTATCTGTATTTTAAAGTGAAAACTTAAAAGCACTCAACAAATATTAGCTACTTCTCCTACCCCTATAATTATCTAAAATTATTATATATTTCTTGTATTTAAATACTCAACCAAATATATAAATTTCAATTTCAACAATAACATACTGCACTATATGTTTTTTACTGTTTAGTAAAACTGTCTGAGCTGAAAGACTGAAGAAAATGTAGGAAATACATTTCTTTCCAACAAAGCTACACATAGTAAGCAAAATATTCTTTAAATAGCCATATTGTGTTGCCTGATATTGATTTTGATTTTATTTTATGACGTTGTTTTCACCTTAATTATTTTCAATATTGAAATAAAAATAAGCTTCTTATTAAAAACTACCTAGAACATTGAGTCCCATACAGTAAGAGTGTTAACCATTGTAAATCCTGTCATGTCTCTGAGAAGCGGAGGAATTATCTTGTTATCAATTTAATAATGGAACACTGAAGTAAATGATGCCATCCACTGACACCAGTAACACTGTGTCTCTGGGGAAATTCATGTCTGTGAGAACTGTCAATCTAGATGGATACAGACATATTAAACATACTCCCTTCACTCCATAAATCTACCCTTTCTGGCTTGCCTTAATAAAAAGATTCCTTATTTTGATAAAGACAAGCTATGCAGAATATCTTGACATTACTGATCTATAATCCCTTTATTTAAAAAAAAATTTTGTGAAAGGATTTAGTAAATAATTGAACAAATTTTCATCTACTTTCTTTTTGTGCTTTAGCATAAGTTACCTATAAACATGTTTCTGAGGTTTTAAATTAATAAAGTATTAATAACAACATAGATGCATTTATTTCCACTATTTACTTTGGCAAGCTTTCTGCAAAACATAGCTTACCTTTGTTGTTTCGCATTAGAATTCCCTCTAGTTCTAATTGAGATAGATATAAGATAATTTTTTTTTCTTTGAGATGGAGTCTTGCTTGTTCCGTCACCCATGCTGGAATGCAATGGCGCAATCTTGGCTCCCTGCAACCTCTGCTTCCCAGGTTCAAGTGATTCTTTTGCCTCAGCCTCCCCAGTAGCTGGGATTACAGGCACCCACCACCATGCCCAGCTACTTTTTGCATTTTCAGTAGAGATGGGGTTTCACCATATTGGTCAGGCTGGTCTTGAACTCTTGACCTCAGGCGATCCACCCTCCTTGGCCTCCCGAAGTGCTGGGATTACAGGCATGAGCCACGGTGCCCAGCCTAAGATGATTTCTTATATTAAAAGTATAACACATTTTCCCATGGGAAAATTTGACAAGAAAAAGTAAAAATTATCGACATAAATATATCAATAAAATACAACAGTAGAAAATAAGGAAAATCTCAGTGCAAAAATATACTGTATTATAGAACAAGCAGAAACCAAGAAACAAGTTGAGCTGCATTGTTAGTTACCAAAACGTGTTGGTATATCTTAGACTGCTGAAGCATACAAAATTGCATTAATGGACACAGATTTTAGCTAAAGCCTAGAAGCAATGACACTTACCCTAAAGACTGAAAAATGAAAAATAAGTATATTGAAAAAAACAAAAAAAATGCAAGGTGGCAGCAGGGATTCTAAAAAAGGCTCTTATAACCTCTAACTGATTTTGAACTCTTACTCCCAAACATTGATATTTCGGGGTAGAGAAGGCCTACTTGTCATGAGATCATTTGACTTTTTCTTATCTAAGTGCTTCCTAGACAACCCAATGGATATCCCACAGGCACCAAAAACTCCATTATGCAAAACCAAACTCATCATCTCCCTTCCCAAATCTATATCTCCTGGTGCATTTTATCTTTAGTGAACAGAGCCATCGAACACACAGTTGCTTAAATGATTACTGAAAAATCACTGTATACTACTGTCTTCTTCATATGCAATATATGCTACTTGAATAATCACCATCTCTGGTAATTCCAACTCCTACACCTGTCAAAAACTCATCACCTCTTTCACTTCCATTACTCTGCAGTAGTTCCGGTTGTCCTCATTTATAACCAGGTCCTTGTATAGACCTGGTACGTAATCATTGTTATCATACATTATGATTTTGGTTATTCACAACAACTCTGTGAAATAGGCACTGACATTTCAATTTTAATATTTCTGAAAATTAAAAATAATTTTTGTTAAAAATTAATTGAAACAGCTTAGAAGAATTCAATATGATGAGTAAAAACCTACCTCTAACCCCACCCTCTGCCTACAGGCCCTTTTCACATATGTGAACACTATTCATGTGGTTTATCTTTATAAAAATATATCTGGGGTCGGTGGTGGGGAACTAGGGGAGGGACAGCAGGAATACTTGAGGAGGGATAACATGGGGAGAAATGCCAGATATAGGTGATGGGGAGGAAGGCAGCAAACCACACTGCCACGTGTGTACCTATGCAACAATCTTGCATGTTCTTCACATGTACCCCAAAAACTAAAATGCAATTTAAAAAAGAAAAAAAAAAGAAAATGGGAACATTACTACTGCTTTACAGAAATAAAAAGGATTATAATAGAATACTATCAACAATTGTACACCAACAAATTAGACAACAGAGATGAAAGGGACACATACTGATATGGTTTATCTCTGTGTCCCTACCCAAATCTCATATTCAATTGTAATCCCGAGTGTTGGAGGTGGGGCCTGGTGGGATCATGAGGGTGGCTTCTGGTGATTTAGCACCATCCCGTTAGTGCTGCCTCATGATGCAGTTCTCACAAGATCTGGTTGTTTGAAAGTGTGTAGCACCTCCCCCGTCGCTCTTTCTTTCCTGCCAGACACGTGAATACGCACCTGCTTCCCCTTAGCCTTCTGCCAGGATTGTAGGTTTCCTGAGGCCTCCCCAGAAGCAGAAGCCTGTACAGCCCTGCAGAACAGTGAGCCAATTAAACCTCTGTTCTTTATAAATTACCACTCTCAGGTATATCTTTATAGCAGTGTTAGAATAGACTAATAGGCATACAAATTACCCAAACTGACTCAAGATGAACTCATAACAGCCTATATTCACTATCAGTGTGATCCCACCTAATCCTATACCTTTAAACAGTGTCTAAATGCTGTGATTGCTAACTTTTTTCTGCAGCCTGACCTGTCTTTTGAACTCCAACACATGTATATTTAGTTTTCTATTCAACAGCTACACTATGATAGCTCATAACATTTCAAATTTAAATCTCCAAAACTAATATCCTAATTTCAGCACACCGTACCAAGTCTATCCTATCCTGACTAATACGACTCTCAACACAGCAAAAGAATAGATCTTTTAGAAAATATATAATCAAATTTTAAATAGATATTTTATTTTATTTTTTGACACGGAGTCTCACTCTGTCACCCAGGCTGGCATGCAATGGGATGATCTGGGCTCACTGCAACCTCCACCTCCGAGGTTCAAGCAATTCTCCTGCCTCAGCCTCCCAAGTAGCTGGGATTACAGGTGCCTGTCACCACACCCAGCTAATTTTTGTATTTTTAGTAGAGACGGGGTTTCACCTTAGGCTGGTCTTGAACTCCTGGCTTCAGATGATCTACCCGCCTCAGCCTCCCAAAGTGCTGGGATTATAGGTGTGAGCCACCGAGTCTGGCCAAATAGATATTTTACTGAGTCACAATTCATATAACATAAAAGAAACCATTTAAAAGTGACATTTAGTATGTTCATTATATTATGTAACCAACACTCTGTAACATGGCAAATATTTTTATCATTCTCCCAAAAAACTTGGTATCTATTAAACTGTCACTCTCTATCCCCTCTCACCACTGCTTGTTTATCCATCATCCATTGATGGACATTTAGGTTGTTCCCACCTTTTGCCATTGCAAGTAGTGCTGCTATGAATATTTGTGTACAAGTATTTGTTTAAGTACCACTTTCAATTTTTTGGGGTATATAACTAGAATTAGAATTGCTAGGTCATATGGAATTCTGCATTTGAATTTTTGAGGAACTACTGTTCTGTGCAGGAAATGTGCAAAGGGAGACAAAAAGACACACACACACAATACCTTTAAGGGTAAACAACCTTTATGTCACGTAAATGGCAATGCAGATGTAATAAGCAGTTTGATATAATAAGCACATTTGCAATGGGAAGGGGAGAAGGGAATATATATATATATACACTAATCAGACTACAGAGGATTCATCACCAGATTGGGAAGCAACAGCCTGGGTTCCAGACTTGGCCCCTTGTCTGTGCACAGATGAGGAGAGGTCTCATGAAGCTATGGTGTGGTCTGGGACTTTAACTTTTTTTGCAACGAGTTGTTTGGCATGAAGCCCAGTCACGAGGGCCCTTCGCAACTGGGCTTAAGGAACACAGAAAAGGTCAACTTGTTTTTGTGCTTGTCTGTTGTTTTTCGATAAGTAACATATAGGAATAGATTGAAATAGAGATTTCTCCAAAACAGTGCTGGATGAACGCCTCAAGGGCTCACACAACCTGTTCCGGGACTTGGTGACCATTGTTTGTGTCCACGCTCAGCTGAGTTAAAATTTAATATTTAACTTTTCCTCCACAACTACCAAACCGTTTTCCACAGCAGCTGTACCCTTTACATTCCCACCAGCAATGCACTTGTGTTCTGATTTCTTCACATCCTCACCAACACTTACTATTTTCTAGTTTTAAAAAAATTGTACTCACTGTAAGGCGTGTGAAATGGTGCCACTTTGTGGTTTTTGATTTGCATTTTGCTAATGACTAATGATGTTGAGCATATTTTGATGTGCCTTTTGGCTATCTGTATGTATTCTTTGGAGAAATGTGTATTCAAGTACTTTGTCTATTTCTTACTGAACTGTAGAAGTTCCCTATATATTCCATATATTAGAATTTTATTAAAGATACAATTTGCAAATATTTTCTCCCCTTCTGAGGACTGTCGTCCCTTTCTTGGTAGTGTCCTTTGAAACATGAACGTTAATTTTGATGAAGTGTAATTTATCTATTTTTTTTTGTTATTGATGCTTTTGGTATTATGTCTGAGAAATGAATGTGAATCCAAGGTCATGATGATTTAACCTATATTTTCTTCTAAGAGTAGTATAGTTTTGGCTCTTACATATAGATCTTTCATCCATTTTCGAGTGAAATTTTGCATACGGTATGAGGTAAGGATCAAACGTCATTCATTTGCATGTGAATATCCAGTTGTCTCAGCACACTTTGTTGGAGACTATTCTTTACACATTGAATAGTCTTGGCACTCTTTTTAAATATAAGTTAGCCATAGACATATGTGTATTTCTAAGACCCTCAATTCTATTCCACTGATGTAAATGTCTATACTTCTGGCATTACCACAATCTTTTGATTACTGTAGTTTCATAGTAAGTTTTGAAATCAGGAAATGTGAGTCCTTGAATTTTATTCTTCTTTTTCCAGGTTGCTTTGGCAATTTGGGGCTCTTTAAGTCCATATGAATTTAGGATCAGGTTTTCCAGTTCTGCAAAAAAGGCCACTGGAATTTTGACAGGAATTACATTGAATCTGTAGATAACTTTGAGTAGTATTGCCATCTTGACAATAATCCTTAAATACGGAATTTTTTTCTTTAAGTAGTAACTTTTTCCAGAAATGTTTTTGTAGTTTTCAGTGTACAAGTTGTACACATTCTTGGTTAGATTTATTCCTAGGTATTTTATTCTTTTTGATGCTATTGTAAATGGAATTTGTCTTAGTCTGTTTTCTGTTGCTGTTAACTGAATAATTGAGAATGGGTAATTTGTCTATTTATTTTTTGAGATGGATTTTCACTCTGCTGCCAGGCTCAAGTGCAGTGGCATGATCTCAGCTCACTGCACCCTCCGCCTTCTGGGTTCAAGTGATTCTCCTGCTTCAGCCTCCCAAGTAGCTACAACTGCAGGCACCCGCCACCACATCCAGCTAATTTTTTGTATTTTTAATAGAGATGAGGTTTCACCATATTGGCCAGGCTGGTCTGAAACTCCTGACCTCAGGTCATCTGCCTGCCTCGGCCTCCCAAAGTGCTGAGATTACAGGTATGAGCCACCATACCTGGCTGATATTGGGTAATTTATAAAGAAAATATATTTATCCTTTATAGTACTTTTTTTTTTGAGACAGTCTCACTCTGTTGCCCAGGCTGGAGTGCAGTGGCACAATCTCAGCTCACTGCAACCTCCACCTCCTGGGTTCAAGCGATTCTTCTGCCTCAGCCTCCTGAGTAGCTGGGATTACAGGCACACACCACCATGCCCGGCTAATTTTTGTATTTTTAGTAGAGACGGGATTTCGCCATGTTGGCCAGGCTGGTCTTGAATTCCTGGCCCCAAGTGATCCACCCGCCTCAGCCTCCCAAACTGCTGGGATTACAGGCATGAGCCACCACACTCTGCCTTTTATAGTACTTTTTAAAAGATGTATTTTATTTTTAATTGATATATAATAATCACACATATTTATGGGACATGATGTACTGTTTTGATACATGCATATGTTGTGCAATAATCAAATCAGGGTGATTAGCAAATCTGTTACCTTGAACATTTATTTGTGGTGAGGATATTCAAAATCCTCTTATTTTGAAATATACAATATATTATTGTTAACTATAGTCACCCTATTGTGCAATAGAACACCAGAACTTATTCCTCCAATCTAACTGTAACTTTGTACCTGCTGACCAACTTCTCTCCATCTCCTCACCCCCTTGCCCTCCCCATCGTCTGGTAGCCACTTTTCTGTTCTCTATTTCTCTGAGATCAACATTTTGTAGATTCCATTCGAGTGAGATCGTGCAGTATTGGTTTTTCTGTGCCTAGCTTATTTCACTTAGTACAATGTCCTCTAGGTCCCTCCATGTTGTCACAAATGACAGAATATTATTCATTTTTATTGCTAAATGGTATTCCATTGTGTATTTATACCACATTTTATTTATCCATTTATCAATTGGTGGACACCTAGGGTGATTCCGTATTTTGGCTATTGTGAATAGCACTGCAATCAACATGAGAGTGCAGATACCTCTTCAATACACTAATTTCATTTTTCCTGGATATGTACTTAGTAGTAGGACTGCTAGATTTTCTTACTGTTCTGGAGGCTACATCTGGTGAGAATCTTCTTGCTGGTGAGGACTCTGCAGACTCCTGTGGCAGTACAGGACATCACACGGAGAGGGAGCTAGAGAATGCCAAATGGGCTTTTATAACAGACACTCTCATCATAACTAACGCACCCCTGTAATATCTAGGTAACCCATTAACCCATTAGTGGTTAATGGCAGAGCCCTATGACACAATCACCTCTTAAAGGCCCCACATCTTAATACTGTTGCATTAAGTTTCAACATAGTCTTGGAGGGGAGAAACATTTAAATCATAGCAGAATGTTTCCTTAATTTTCAGACTGTTCATTGCTGGTGTTTAAAATACCACTGATTTTTGTGTGTTTATCTTGTATCCTACACTTTGCTGCATTAATTAGCTCTAGTATGTTTTAAAAATTGATCATTTGGGATTTCTTATATAGAGAGTTATGTCATCTATGAATAGGTATAGTTTTACTTCTTCCTTTCCAATTTGGATAACTTTTATTTCTTTTTCTTGCCTACCTGCTCTGGCTGGAAAGTCTAGGACAATGCTGAATAGCAGCGGCAAAAGAGAGAAAAGAAAGGGTGCTCCTTGTCTTGTTCCTGATTTTGGGGGTGCCTTTGTCCATTCAAGCTAGAATAACAAAACAATTTAGACTGGGTAATTTATAAAGAACAGAAATTTATTTCTTATACTTCCGGAGGCTGGGAAGTCTAAGTTCAAGACACGAGCAAATTTGGTGTCTGCTACAGGCTCACTGTCTGCTTCCAAGATGGTGCCATGTCGCTGCATTGTCCAGAGGCGACAATTGTTGTGGTCTCACCTGGTGGGAGGAGCTGAAGGGAGAAACTCTTTCCCTCAAGCCATTTCATAAGGTCGCTAATACCATTCATTAGGCTGGACTGCTCTTGGCCTAATCACCCCAAGGACCTCACCTCTTAATATCATCACTTTGGGTGTTAAGTTCCAACATATGTCTATGAAAAGGACACGTGCATTTAAATCACAGCAGGGGAAAAGTTTTCAGTTTATCACCATGAAGCTGATGTTAGCTGTTGGTTTTTCATAAATGTGCATTATTGTTTTGTGGAAGTTTCCTTCTATTATGAGTTTTCTTAATGTTATTATCATGAAATGGTGCCAGATTTGTGAAATGGTTTTTCTTCATCAACTGAGATGATCATGTGGGTTTTTTTTTCCCATTTATTCTCATAATGTTGTTTATTACATTGCTTGATTTTCTTATGTTGAAACATTCTTGCATTCCTTGGACATATTGCACATGGTCACGGTGTATATTCCTTTTGACATGCTGTTCGGTTTGGTTTACTAGTGTTGAGAGTTTTGCATTTATATTCATAAGGAATATTGATCTGTGGTTTTCCTTTCTTGTGGTGTCTGTTTGGCTTTGGTATCAGCATAAATATGACCTCATAAAATAAGTTAGGAGGTGTCCCTTTTTCTAGTTTTTTTGGGAAAGATTTTGAAAAAAAAAAGATATTAATTCCTCCTAAAATATTTGGTAGAATTCACTAGTGAAGATGGTGATGGTCCTGGGCTTTTCTTTTTGGGGAGTTTTGATTACTGATTCAATCTCTTTTCTTGTTATAGGTCTACTGATTATGATTTTTGTTTTTGTGAGATCTTCTTGAGCCTGTTTTGATAATTCAGTAATTTCAATATGTCCCATTCATTTGGGTTATCAAATTTGTTGGTGTACAATTGATATGGTTTCGCTCTGTGTCCCCATCCAAATGTCATCTTGAACTGTAATCTCCACGTGTTGAGGGAGGGACCTGGTAGGAGGTGATTGGATCATGGGAGCAGTGTCTTCCATGCTGTTCTCATATAGTGAGTGTTTTCTCACAAGATCTGATGGTTTCATAAGGGGCTCTTCCCCCTTTGCCCACTCTCTCTCCTGCCACCTCGTGAAGAAGGTACTTGGTTCTCCTTCACCTTCTGCCAAGATGGTAAGTTTCCTGAGGCCTCCCCAGCCATGTGGAACTGTGAGTAAATTAAACCTCTTTTCTATATAAATTACCCAGTCTCAGGTATTCTTTATAGCAGGTATAATACAATCTTTATAGCACAAACTAATACAACCACTGTTCACAGTATTCTTTTGTAATCATTATTTCTGTAAAGCAGTAGTAATGTACCCATTTTCACTTCTCATTTTAATTATTTGCATTGTCTCTTTTTCTTAGTCTGGCTAAAGGTTTGTCAGTCTTGTACCTTTCAGATAATCAACTTTTTGTTTTGTTGATTCTGTTGCGTTTTAGTCTCTATTTCATCTGCTCTGTATTTATTATTTCCTTTCTTCTGTTGGCTTCGGTTTGGTTTGCTCTGATTTTTCTAGTTATTTAATGCACACAGTTAAGTTGTTGATTTGATATCTTTCTTTTCTTTTCCTTTATTATTTATTTATTATTTTTTGAGACAGTGTCTCGCTCTGACACCCGGCCGCAGCACAGTGGCACAATCTAAGCTCACTGCAATCTCAGCTCACTGCCACCTCCGCCTCCCAGTTCAAGTGATTCTTCCGCCTCAGCCTCCCGAGTAGCTGGGACTACAAACGCGCACCACCACGCCCGGTTAATTTTTGTATTTTTTAGTAGAGGCGGTGTTTCATTGTGTCGATCAGGATGGTCACCATCTCTTGACCTCGTGATCTGCCCTCCTCCGCCTCCCAAAGTGCTGGGATTACAGGCGTGAGCCACTGCGCCTGGCCTCTTTTCTTTTAATGTAGGTGTGTATGGCTGTACATTTCTCTCTGAGCACTGTGTTTTCTGCATCCCATAATTTTTTATATGTTGTGTTTATGTTTTCATTTCAAATTTCCCTGTGGCTTTTAGGGGCCTATTTGCTGGTTGGGCTGAAAGGAGAAGATTGCCAAAGGCAATTTTGTGTGCTCCAACATTTAGAAGTCGAAAGATGATAAGGTAATAGCAAAAACATAGCCAAAATATGTCCACTGAATCTAAATCATGAATTTATTGGCATAAAATTGTTCATAATATTATCTTATTATTGTTTTAGTACCTGTAGAATCTGTAATGATATAAGCACTCCTATTTCTAACATTGGTAATTTGAGTCTTCTCTTATTTTTCCTGATCAGTTTGTCTAGAAGTTTACCAAGGTTATTGATCTTCCCAGAGAACCAGCTTTTGGTTTCATTTTCCCTCTTTTCTGTTTTCAATTGTAATTGATTTCTTCATTGATTCTTATTCTTTCCTCTTCTTTGCCTTTGAATTTAATTTGACCTAAGTTAAACTTTTCTACTTTATTGAGATGAAAACTGAGGTCACTGATTTGAGACCTTTCTTACCCCCTAGGTACTGTTTTATTGGCATCCCAAAAATTCTGATATGTTGTGTTTTCATTTTTATTGAATTGAAGATACTTTCTGTCTTCTCTTTGATTTATTCTTGACCCACAGATTATTTAGAAGGTTGTTACATAATTTCCAAATATTTAGAGGGTTTTCAGACATCTTTCTATTACTGGTTCCTAATTTAATTCCATTTTGTTCAGAAAACATACTTTGTATGACTGGAATATTTTGAGATTTGTTGAGACCAATTTTGTATTCCGGAATATCTTAGTAAATGTTCTGCAACCACTGGAGAAGAAAGCGTACTTTGCCATGGAGCATTCGATAATTGTCAAATGGGTCAACTTGACTGAGAATATTCAACTCTACTATCTCTTTGTTGATTTCCTGTCTGCGTATTCTATCAATTATTGAGGAAGAGTATTAATATTTATAACTATAGATCTGACTATTTTTCATGATAGTTCTATCAGCTGCTACTTCCTGTATTCTGAAACTCCCTTATTTGGGCATATATGTTTATTATTGTTATATCCTCTTGGTAAATTGACCCCTTGGTCTTTATGCAATTAACTTCCTCATCCCTAATGTTATTTTTTGCTCTGAAATCTTTGTCTGATATTGATATAGCCACTATAGCTTTCTTTGATTAGTGTTAGTGTTATATATCTTTTTTTCCATCCTGATTCTTAATCTATTTCTGTTTTCACATTTAAAGTGCAGTTGTTTTAGGCAACATGACATTTAGTATTGATTTTTTATTTAGTTTGACACTCTCTACCTTTTAATTGGGTATTTAAACCATATACATCTAAGGTGATTTTTTTTTGAATATAGTTAGGTTTAAGACTGTCACCTTTCCTTGTTTTCTGTGTATCCCATTTAATGTGTTCTTTTTCCTTTTAAAAATCCTTTTATGCCTTCTTTGGATTGAATGTTTTCTAATGCTCAATTTGTTTTATCTGTTGGCCTGTTATCTCTTTATTTTGTTATTTTAGTACTTGCTCTAGGGTTTATTATGTATTTTTAAATTTATGACCATCTATCTTCAAGTGATATTAAACCTTTTTGTTAAGTGTGCTCTGAATAAATCTACCACCTAAACAGGCTTTGTGTGAGCAACAAGGTTGTTTATTCACTCAGGCGTGAGTGGGCTGAATCTGAAAAGAGAGTCAGCAGAGGGTGGTGGGATAGGAGCTGGTTTTATAGGTTGGGGGTAGGTAATGAAAAATTACAGTTTAGGGTGTATTTTTGCAAGCCGGGGGGTATGTCACAGGGTCCAGTGTCACAAGGTTGACCTGTCAGCTGAGACAGGAACAGTGGCAGAATGTTGAAAGGTTGGTTAATCAGGTCTCAGGGTCCAGTATCACAAGGTTGACATATCAGTTGAGGCAGGAACAATGGTGGAATGTCACAAGGTTGGTTAATCAGGCACTGCAGGAGCTAGCTATTCTCCTTTTGCAGTTTTTCTGTTACCTTAAACTTTCTGGCTCTGGGAGGCCATCTAGAGGTGTACCTGTGGGTCACAGGGGTCACCATGGCTTGACTATGGTGTAGTCCATGGTGCAGTCAGTTCAAAGAACTTTGTACTTTTCACATATAGCATTGATTTTCGGCCAGGGTCAATTTTGTCTTCCAGAGGACAGTTGATGATATGCAGAGACTAGGGACCTTTAGTGGGTAGAAGCCAGGGAAATGGCTAAAATCCTACAATGCACAGGATAGTTTTTCACAGTGGAAAATTATTTGGGCCAAAATGTCCATGGTGCTGTGTTGGAGAAACTCTGACATAGAGTATAAGAGCCTTCTATGGTACTCTCTCTCTCTGGCCTTTATGCTGTTTCACATTTTACACAATACATTGTCATTATTTTGTTTAAACAATTTATGTTTTAAAGTAAATTAAATAATTAAAAAGTCTTATACATTTACTCATGTAGTCACTATTTCTGGTGCTCTTCAATCCTTTGTGTAGATCCAGATTTCTATCCGGTATAATTTTACTTCTGCTTGAAGAACTTCCATTACTGTTTCTTGAAGTTTGTGTCTACTCATGATGAATTATTTCAGCTTCCATATGTTGGAAAAGTCTTTATTTCACCTTTGTTTTGGAAAGATTTTTGGGGGTGTTTAGAAATCTAAATTATTATTTTTTTTCTATCAGTGATTAAGGATACCTCCACTGTGTTTCTGCTTGCACTGTTTCCAAAGAGAAAACAACGGTCATCCTTATCTTTGTCCTCTGTACGTACCATGTCTTTTTCTTCTGGTTGCTTTCAAGATCTTCTCTTTATGAATGGCTTTAAGCAATTCAGTTGCAATATGCTGTGGTGTAGTTTTCCTCATGTTTCTATGCATGGGGTTTGGTGAGCTTCATGAGTCTGTGCACTCATAGTTTTCACCAAGTTTGGAAATTTGTCAGCCATTATTTCTCAAATATTTTCTGCATGACCCTGTCCTTTCAGAGACTCCACTTACACATGTATTAGGATGCTTAAAGTTGTCCTAAAACTCACTGATATTCTTTTCACTTTAAAATTTATTTTTCTCCTTTAAAATTTATTTTTCTCCTTAATTGGGGTAGTTTTTATTACAATGTTTTTAAGTTCGATAGTCTTTTCTTCTGCAGTGCCTATTCTGCCATTAATCCCATGAATGTAATTTTTATCTCAGGAATTTGATTTGGGTCTTTTAAAAAAATAACTTCCTTATTCTAATTATGAGTCATGTGTTCCTGCCTCTGTGAATGCCTGTTAATCCTTTTTGTTTGTTTGTTTTTTTGGATGTCAAACCTGGAGAGTTTGCCTTACTGGGTGCTAAATATTTTCCATTCCTATAAATCTTCTAGAGCTTATTTCTGGAATGCAGTTAATTTATTCAGAGACAGCTTGATCTTTGAAGTGTCGATTTATGATTTGTTTGCTGAGTGTGGATCAGTGCCCAATCTCAGTCTGATTATTTTGCGTTACTGAGGCAAGACATTCCTGAGTCTCCTACTGTGAAATTACGAGATTTTTCCATCTGCCTGGTAGGAAAAGGCCCTATTCTTGTCTCTGTGTGAGCAATGGGCATTGCTCCTTCTAATCATTTTGGATAATACTTTCCCCAGAGCTGGGTAACTTCCTTACACACACATGCAGATCGGTAGTCTGCTAAATGCTCTAAGCCTCTGTAAGTCTCCGTACTTGTATCTCTATGTAGTGCTCCCTTCTTTGGTACTCTGTCCTCTGAACTCTAGCTTAGCTGTTCTAAACTCTCAACTCCATGTTCTCAAACCAGTCTTCCAGTTCTCTTTGGCGCCGCCCCCCACCCTGCCAGACCCCCAGCAGGCTGGAAACTCTCAAGGTGCCAAGCTGAGTAAATAAGTGCTAATCTCATTGTCCCCTGTCTCTCAGGTATTCCAGACCTCCACTGGAACATGGGGGTGGATCCCTCATGGCTTGGTGCTGTCCTTGTGCTGATAGTAAGTGAGCAGTGGTAAGTGAGATCTGGTTGTTTAAAAGGGTGCAGCATCTCCCCCACACCCTCTTTCTTGCTCCTGCTCTGGCCATGTGAAGGGCCTGCTCCAGCTTTGCTTTCTGCCATGAGTGACAGCTCCCTGAGGCCTCCCCAGAAGCTAAGCAGATGCTGGTGTCAGTAGGTGGTGCTTCCTGTACAACCTGCAGAACCGAGAGCCAATTAAAACCTCTTTTCTTTATAAATTACCCAGCCTCAGACATTTTTTTACAGCAATGCAAGAATGGCTTAATACAGGTGGTTTCCCTGTTGAAAAAAAATTTTTAAATTTCTAGTAGAGATGACATCTCACTATGTTGCCCAGGCTGGTCTCAAACTCCTGGCCTCAAGCCATTCTCCCACCTCGGCCTCCCAAAATGCCTGGGTTACAGTCATGAACCACTGTGCCCAGCCCAGCTTAGTGGTCTCACAAGGCTAAACATATCAGACAACCCAGTAACTGTGCTCCTTAGCATTCTATTCACCCCAAGGAATTGCCATATGGATGTTCATAGCAGTTTCATTTATAAATGTCAAAAATTGGAAGGAATCACAATGTCCTTTAGTAGGTGAATGGATTAACTGTGCTACACCCAGACGACGGACTATTACATAGCACTAAGAAGAAATGAGCTATTAAGTCATGAAAAGACACAGTGAAATCTCAAATGTATATTACTAAGAGAAAGAAGCCACTCTGAAAAGGCTACATACTATATGATTCCGGTCACATGATGTTCAGAAAAAGGAAAAACTGTGGAGACAGTAAAAAGATTGGTGGCTGCTAGGGGTTGGTGGCAGGGAAGGATGAATAGGCAGAGCACAGAGGATTTTCAGGGTAGTGACACAACTCTGTGTAACACTGTAATGATGGGTACATGCATTATACATTTACAAAAACCCATGGAGTAAATAACACCAAGGGTGAACCCTGATGGAAACTGTGGACTTTCGGTGACAATGATGTATCACTGCAGTCCATCAGTTACAACAAACAGTGGGGGGAGATGTTGACAGGGAGGAGGCTATACATTTGTGGGGGCAGGGGGCATATGGGAATCTCTGTACCTTTCTCTCTGTCTCTGTCTCTGTCTCTGTCTCTGTCTCTCTCTCTCTCACACACACACACACCCACACACACACCCACACCCACACCCACACCCCACACAGAGTCAAGAGCCAGAGAAGCTCATTATTGTTGGGCAGCTGTTTAGTTGTGGCTTGTTCAAGACATGGAGAAGCATAGAGATGTTTAGAAATGACTGGGTTGTTTTACCTTTCGGAACAATGGTTTCATATTGCCTGCTCTTTTATAAATAACCCCAAAGTTACTCAGTTCTTTCTGCTGACCCACTACTATATAAGATAATCCCTTTTATCAGTGAATGTGTGGCCAGGACTAACCAAGTGATATTGGGGTCTGATGTCCTCATGAGGTTGGGATGATCCTCTGCTCTTCCTCTGGCAATCAGTTTTCTGCATCCTTAGGGAAAATTCTGGCCCTCAGACATGATGTTTGTAAACTCTTTGTGCCTTTTTTTTCATTTTCTTCTCCCATTTGATCCTTCTGGGTCCACTTCATTAGAAGTTTCTTGACATCCAATGGCCACACCAATTCCAATTAGATTTCGAGAGAAATGATGCCATATTGCTCTTTCTTTTGTTAAAAGTCACCAGCAATTTGGGCACAGTCATTCATGCCCACAACCCCAGTGCTTCCAGAAGCCAAGGTCGGAGCATTATGCGAGGCCAGGAGTTCTAGACAAGCCTGGGCAACATAGTGAGACTCCATCTCTACAAAAACTGAAAATAAAAGTGGCCGGGCATGGTGGCATGTACCTGTAGACCCAGCTACTTGGGAGACTGAGACAAGAGGATCACTTGAGCCCAGGAGTTCAAGGCTGCAGTGAGAGGTGATTGCACTTACTGCATTCCAGCCTGGATGACAGAAAAAGTTGCTGTCTCTAAAAAAAAAGAAAAAAAAAAAGGTCACTGGCAATTTGTAACAGAAAGGACCACAGTGGAACATAGCTTCATGAGAACAATGGGCCCTGGAGGCCCACTGTTCTTTTGTTTGTTTGTTAATTTTGTTTTGAGATGGAATCTTGCTCTGTCACCCAGGCTAGAGTGCAGTGGCATGATCTTGGCTCACTGCAACCTCTGTCTCTTGGGTTCAAGCGATTCTCCTGCCTCAACCTCCCAAGTAGCTGGGATTACAGGCATGAGCCACCACACCTGGCTAATTTTCGTATTTTTAGTAGAGACAGGGTTTCACTATGTTGGCTAGGCTGGTCTTGAACTCCTGACCTCAGGTGATCCTCCTGCCTCGGTCTCCCAAAGTGCTGGGATAACAGGTGTGACCACTGTGCCCAGCCACAACCTTTCAATACTAATAATGGTGGCACACATGGCGTACCCCATCATGCCCCATAGGAGCTCTCTCTTTGTTCAGTTTTTAAAGTGGTCCTAGGCAGTGTGTGGCGTAAACACATCAAACCACTCCCTGCTTCTTGACATGTCTCCTTTCTTGGATTTTGTGGCATTCTCTCATTCTCAGTTTGCCTCCTACCCCAGTGGCCTGTTCTTTCTCATTCTCCTTTGCTGGTTGCTTGTGCTTGTCCTCTCCATGGTAGAGGCACCAGAGCTTGGCCCGTCTTTTCTCTTTACACACTGCCTCAAGGTGCTCTCATCTGGTCTCATGACTCATGTTCCATCCACATACTGTCGCATGCTGCATGATGATGTTTTGGTCCATGAGGGACCACACAGATGATAGTGGTTTCATAAGATTATAATGGAGCTGAAAAATTCCTATTGCCTAGTGACATTGTAGCTGTCATAATTTCATAGCGCAACGTATGGCTCGTGTGCTCATGGTGATGCTGGTGTAAACAAACCTGCTGTGCTGCCAGTCATGTGAAAGTTTTAAACAGGGCCAGGTGCAGTGGCTCACACCTGTAATGCCAACATTTTGGGAGGCTGAGGTGGGAGGATTGCTTAAGGCTGGAGGTTCGAGACCAGCCTGGACAACACAGTGAGACCCCATTTTTATAAAAGGAAAAAAAAAATTAGCCAGGCATGGTGGCACATGCTTATAATCCCAGCTACTCAGGAAGCTGAGGTGGGAGGATTGCCTGAGCCCAGGAATTGGAGAACTCAGTGAGCTATGATTGCAGCATTGCTTTCCCCAGCAAGACCTCATCTCAAAAAAAAAAAGATTACACAATTATGTACAGTACTTAAGGATAATTGATCATGATAATAAACAACTATGTTACTGGCTTATGTATTTACTATACTATCCTTTAATCATTATGTTAGAGTGTACTCCTTCTACTTAAGAAAAATAAAAACAAAACAGTTAAAGTGGCCTCAGACAGGGCCTTCCAGAGGTATTCTAGAAGAAGGAACTCTCATCACAGGAGATGACAGCTCCTTGTGTGTTATGCCCCGGAATACCGTCTGGTAGGACATGATGTGGAGGTGGAAGACAGTGATATTGATGATCCTGACCCCACGTAGGCTTAGGCTACTGTGTGTGTTTCTTTTAACAAAAACATTTCAAAAGTAAAAAAAAATTAAAAATAGATAAACACTTATTGAATAATAATATAAAGAAATAAAATATTTTTGTACAGGCGTACAAAGTGGTTTGTTTCTTTTTTTTTCAGACAGGGTCTCGCTCTGTTGCCCAGCCTGGCACGATCAGGGCTCACTGCAGCCTCAACCTCCCAGGCTCAAGCCATCCCAACTATCTGGGACTATAGGCATTTGCCACCACACTCAGCTAATTATGTATGTTTTGTAGAGACAGAGTCTCATTATGTTGGCCAGGGTGGTCTCAAACTCTTGGGCTCAACCCATCCACTTTGACCTCCCAAAGTGCTGGGATAACAAGTGTGATCAAATACAAAGGTCACCATGCCTGGCTGTGTTTGTGTTTTAAGCTAAGTGTTGTTAGTGTTGTTACAAAAGTAAAAGTTTCTTAAAACTCAAAAGTTTCTAAAGCAAAAAAGCTGACATAAGCTAAGGTTAATTTATTATTGAAGCAAAAAACTAAGGAAATCTAGTATAGTGTAAGTGTACAGTATAAAGTTTACAGTATACAATAATGTTCTAGGCCTTCACATGCACTCACTACCCCTCCAGAGCAACTGCCAGTCCTGCAAGCTCCAGTCATGGTAAGTGCCCTATGCAGGTGTGCCATTTTGTATCTACTGTATCTTTTGTATGTTTAGGTATACAAATACCATGTGCTACAGTTGCTGACGGTATTAAGTACAGTAACATGCTACATGGGTTATAGCATAGGTTTTCTTACTGAAAACCATCTAGTGGTTTTGTATTAAGACTAGAATGCAGTTCAAACAAGGGCCTTGCAGGCCCCAGCCCCATGCAATCCAGCCCAACTCACACCTCAGCCTCAGATCGTTCCCACCCACTCTGTCCATTCACCCTTCTCTGCTCCTTGAACCCAAGCCTCTCTGACCTCTGCGTCTCCCTCCTCACACCTCACTGTAGGTCTTCCCATGCTGGCTTCCTCGTGGTGACCAGGCGTCACCTCCAAGATCCCTCCTCAGAGACGCCTTCCCCGGCCACTCTAACCAAGTCCCCCTCATCTGACCAGCCACAGTCTCTCTGTCACAGAACTTTCCTCTTTTGCTCAAGGCATCTGTCACTGTCTGACTATATTGCATTTATTTGCTTACGCATTTTTCATTTTTCTTTCTCTACTAAAATGTATGTGTCAAAAAAACAGAGATTGCATCTTTGTTCTTTGCTGCTATATCTTCAGTGCCTAGAACAGTTCAGGCCCATGGTAGGCAGAGTAAATGCTCATTGAATGAGTGAAGGATGTGGAAACAAGGCTCAGAGAGATTAACTGGCTCCTCAGGATGCACAGGACTCAGGGATTGAGCCAGTGAGGCAGGAGAATAGGGTCTGGAGGCAGGGAACCTAAGGCCAATTCATGCTGACTTCCCAGAACTAAATCAAAAGGAAAACGCCAACTTTTCATGCCTAAGTGACAGAAGGACTGGAGGCTACTCCCTTTGCAACCCCCCACCTCTTTTTCTGCGTGGCAGATGGAAAACTGTGGATTGTTTTCCACAACCAATCATACCGATTGCAGACCCCTATTGCATTTACATAAGATATACACCAAATAACCAATAGGAAACCTCTAGAGGGTATTTAAATCCCAGAAAATTATGTAAAGGGGCTCTTGAGCCCCTGTGCTTGGACCGCTCCCACCCTGTGGAGTGTACTTTCGTTTTTAATAAATCTCTGCTTTTGTTGCTTCATTCTTTGCTTGCTTTGTGCATTTTGTCCAATTCTTTGTTCAAAACACCAAGAACCTGAACACCCTCCACCAGTAACACCAGGGCACCAGTCCAGATGTGTTGTCAGATACACACTCAATGGCTATCATGAGGAAGAGTCCCGGAAACCTCCCCTCTTGTTCCCTGCATGCTATACAGGGAGCACGCCAATGGCCTGAGAGAGAGGGCCTAATCTTCCCCTTGTTGAAGGCTGTCAGGATCAGTCACTTGGGACAGGGTGCTGTGTGTCCAGGCTGTGGGATGCTGCCATTGAGTCTTATGGAATAAGCCAGGGAGCCAGCCGCATGAGGCTGGCGTGTTCTGGGTGCAGGTTGGGGGCCAGCAGTGCTGCCAGGTGGTGTGGTCACTGCAGGGAGGATGCTGCTCCCATGGAATCTGACTGTGCACAGCAGAGGGGACTGGATGTTCTTTCAGGAGGTTCTAACCACAGAGGAACTGTTTAGGGCTCTTGGGGCCTGCTGTCACCATCTGGATGGAATCAGTCAATCAGGGGAAGGTGGGTTTCAGCATTCCAAGTGTTTAAAGAAAGCTTTCAAAACTGGGAAGTTCCACGGGAGTGTATGGTCAGGCAGCCACAGTCTGACTTGCTTGTAACCTCTGAGTTTCCAGGATTCAAGATTAGCATTTTGATGGCTAGGGTGGCAGAAACCTAGGTCTCTTCAGGGACATGAAGACATGTTCAGGTTCAAGGGAAGTAGAAGAGGTGTGTGAGCAGGTTTGGGTAGACGGCAGAGAGGCAGAGCTGATTCCAGGTAGGGGCTGACTTGCAAGACCTCGTAACAGATAAGGGCAGAGAACTGGCAGCATGAGTGGACAGAAGGCCACTCCGGCATTCTCCTGCGGGACTGGAAACTCCTGAATGTCTCGCCCCATGAAGGTTCTGCTAAGAGCCGACACCTGAGCCCAGAATCTCAGCTTCACATAGTACCTGTTGCGTGACTTGAAACCTCAGTTTGTCTATCTGAAAAGTGGGAATAACAGAAGAATGCAGAACCACCAAGACACAAGAAGAAAACATGATGTGCAAGGATGCAGAGTAGCCTCCAGCCCCAGCAGGCCCTGAGCACGCGAACGCTGGACCTGCATCTAAAAGCGGAGCAGCCTGGTGTGTGTGGGATGCTTTGCACCTCTCCTGCTCCTAGCCTCCTGGAAGCTGGAACTGTGTTCCAGAAAAACCCTGAGGGATGGTTTGTTCGGATGGAAACACAGTCCCCCTGTGGTTTCTTTGGGATAGAAAGAAGGAGGGTTCCTGAAGGGTGAAGGTGCATGAGCCCTACACCTTCATTTTTCCCCACCCCAGCACTCCATCCTGAGTTTCCTCACATGTTAAGTCAATAAAACCCAGGATGCAGCCATTTTTCTATCATTTCCTCTCTGCTGAGCCCAGTGTGCTCCAGAGCCACCCCCAGCTGTGCACTAGGGCAGGACTGTTTTACTTTTGCTGAGAGTATAGAGATCTGACAGGCCACAACCTTGTATTTTTCGTTTTATGATGTCAAAGATGACTCATTAGTTGGATGCTAGCTTTACTGATTAATCTTACTTATGCACACGTCTTGTTTCTCCCTGAAGGTTTGCTGGGAGCATTTATTTCTGCTACACTAGGAACAAACTCACAGGCAGGTCTCTGGAGCATTGCATATTGCAGACTCCATCTCTTTGGCCCTCCACATTAATTTCCTTCAAATGACACCAAGGGGCCAATAGCTTGCACACACACCTTTGCTTTGATGAAATTTTGCTTTCATTTCTAATCATTTGTGTAAAAAGTCCTGGTTTGGGTTTGTTTAGACCTTTTGGGCAGGGAATTGATCTCCTCCAAACCACTTCCAAATTGCTTCCACTGTGGAAACTCGCTGAGCCCGGCATTTTCTCTGCTGGACCAAGGGCCTCAGATTCCTTTATCAGTCAGAAAACACCACACACCACACTGCCTGCGATTCCCAGCCCTCATCCCCAATAAAGATTTAAAATTTTTTGATCAAAGCCATGATCCCAAGGTGTTAATTGTTTGAGAAAGTTCTGCGTTCTTTTCTTGAATATTATTCTGTTCTACTGGGATTTTTCCTGGGATATTTGCTGATTTCTGTACCCTGGCTCCTGCTTTCTACGTGTGCCCTTCTGTGTTGACCCCCTAGGCTGGAACAGCCAACCACAAATAAAATACCACATTTCTGAAGTGGATAATGTGAAACTGTGACTTTTGGAAAAAACATTACCATTGGACACCATGATAGTTATTCTGGTGAGCAAGACACGCCAAGCTGATGGCAGGAAAATAACCAGCGGGTGGAGGGAAATATGAGGCGAAGCAACATCAGCCATGCTAGGGAGCACGCTGAGGATGAGCAGCAGAGGCGGAGAGATGCTTCCCCAGGAAGGCAGAGTTAGAAATGTGCTGCCTGGTCTGGATCCTAGAGGCCACGTCTCACTGGGCACCAAGTCCCCCAGGATCTGGAGAGACAGACTCCTTCCTGATTCACGCTGAGGGTTCTGGCTCCAGCGGTGGAAGGGGGCCTGGGAATCTGCGTTTAACAACAACAATAATAAGAGCAACAATCAACAACGGCTCTGTTCCAGCCATTGTCCTAAGCGTTTCATATATATCAACTTATTTAGTCCTTACTAAATAACTCTATGGGGTAGGTGCTGGTGGCAGGCTGAATTCTAAGATAATCGCCAGTGACTCTCGCCCTCGCGTGATCACCTGGTTTCGAACATGGGCAGAACCTGTAAACATAATCTCACTCCCATTATTATGTTAAATTATACGGCAAAGAGGTGTTGTAGATGTTATTAAGATCGCCAAAAAATTGACCTAAGGATAGTGAGATGATTTTGGGCAGGCCAGCCCTAATTATGAGGGTCCTTAAAAGGGATTGGGCTCTTCTTGATGAAAGGGATTTGAAGTGTGAGAAGGATTTGATATGAGAGAGATTTCCGCATTACTGGCTTTAAAGATCGGGAGGAGGGAATGTGGCAAGGCATGCAAGTGGCCTCTAGGACTCAGAGTATCTCCCAGCTGACAGCCAGCAAAGAAAGGGACCTTCATCCCACAGCTGCAAGGAACTGAGTTCTGCCACCACCACGTGACCTTGGAAAGGGACCCTGGGCTCAGATGAGGATGAAGTGCTGGCCAATGCCTTGATTTTAACTTTGTAAGACCCTGAGCAGAGAGCCCAGTTGTGCTGTGCCTGGACTTCTGACCTGCAAAGCTGTGAGCTGATAAATGGTTGTGTTAAGTGGCTAAATTTGTGACACTTTGTTGTGCAGCAATAGAGACCTAAGACAGATTTTGATACTATAGAGTGGGGCACTGCTGAAGCCACCTTTGCAAAAATTGTGACAGTGAGAGATATCTGACATAGCCTACTCCATCTTGCTTCTAACCTTACAAGCTATCTTTGCTCATTCCTGGGCATAAATCAAACTAACTTTGGGAGGCATTTAGTTAAAAAGATGATTACAGTTCTTTCCAGAAACTAACAGTTTTCTCCAGAAATTAACCCCCTTCTTGCTCAGGGACAAAAACTGTCTTTGTAGGATTACGACTTAGGAGTCATGTAGCCAGAGGTCACAAGATTTGTAACTTCTCCAATTGCTCCTATAGATAACATCACTAGTTTCAAAACCTAAGGTTGATCTTTGAGATATTTTTTAGACTTTTGCATTCTAGTGCCTTTCCCTGGACTTGTGACTCATACCACGGAATGAATTCAACCTCTTCTGTGATGTGCCCAGCCCCCAACCCAGGAGCTGCTTCAGTGCAAAAAGACAGGTTTGACCCCTTCATGATTTCATCGTTGATCCAACCAATCATCATTCCCCATTCCCCAGCCCTTTCCTGCCAAACTATCCTAGAGAAGCCCTGGCCTCAACTTTGAGGGAGGCTGATCTGAGTAATAAACTCCCGTCTTCTGCTTGGCTAGCTGTGTTTATTAAACTTTCTCTATGCAATACCGCTGTCTCAGTGAATCAGCTCTATATGTGCAGTGGGCAATAAGAACCTGTCAGGCAATTACACAAAGAATGTGGGAATGATTCTGGAACTGCGAGTGGGCAGAGGCTGAAGAGAATTTGAGGAGAATTTTGAAGATCATGATGGAGAAAACTGAAGTCATTTTGAACAAACCTAGTAAAAATCTGGTCTTTCAGGGTGCTGCCAGTGAGGGCTATAAGGAAGTGAGGAACATTTTATTGGAAGTTGGAAGGAAAGGAATCCTAGTTATGGAGTGGAAGAAAGCTTAGCAGAGTTATCTACTCCAGTTCCTTGGAAAGTGGAACTTCTAAGTGACGAACTTGGATATTTAGCTGAGGAGATGTCCAAGGAAACTGTTGAAGTGCAGCCTGGTTCCTTCTTGCTGCTTATAGTAAAATGCCAGAAAAGAGAGATAAATTGAGAGGAGAACAGTGATACAGAAACACTCTTCTTGATGATTTGGGAAAGTCGCACTTTATCCAGGTGGCAAAAATGCTAAAGAGAAAAGACTGCGTGTGAAAGTCTGGCATAGCAAAAAATCCAAGGGTGTGACTGCACAAACTTCTGCCAAAACCTCAGAAAGATCAAAAGGTCAGAGTATTCAGTCATGCAAGGGGGTTTTTCAAGTTGAGGTTAAGGGTGTGCCTCATGGATCTTCTAGGCCAAACTGGAGGCCTTCTAGACTTTAAGGGTGTCGTCCTTAGCAGTCTCAGCAAGAGTCAAAAATAGAGAAGGGATTATCCTCTAACAATATGTGGGTGTGGGTTTTGTCTAATGGAAGGAACCCTAATGTAATACACAAGACTATGAAATTCTTAGGAAAATTGTTTCGGCAGAAACACTATCAGCTTGGACTAAAAGAGTCCTATAAAAGACAGAGAGTCAAAACAAAAGAAGCCAGCTGGACCCTTGAGACTCTGCTGGCAGGAAACGGTGAGAAAACTGCAGCTGATCCTTGAACAACGTGGGTTTGAATTGTGTGGGTCCACTTACGTCTAGATTTTTTTCAGTAAAAGTTGCATTGGGTGTCCTGCCTCCCCTGCTCCTGCTTCTACCTCCTCCACCTCTTCCACTTCTGCCACCTCTGACCGACCCTTCCTCTTTCTCCTCCACTTCCCCCTACTTAATCAATGTGAAGACAGTGAGGATGGAGACCTTTATAATGATCCACTTCTGCTTAATGAATAGTAAATATATCTTCTCTTCCTGATGATTTTCTTAACAATATTTTCTTTTCTATAGCTTACTTTATTGTAAGAATATAGTATATAATACATGTAACATACAAAACAGTTGTGTTAATCAATGGTTTACATGGCCAGTAAGGCTTCCAGCCAATAAGCTACTCATAATTCAGTTTGGGAGAAGCCAAAATTATACGTGGATTTTCAAATTTTTGACTGTGTGAGAGACCTGTGCCCCACCCCCACATTGCTCCAGGGTCAACTGCACTCAGCTGTGCTACCTTTCACAACAAAGGATGAATGACGAGGGCTGCACCAATATCTCAGAGGGTCAAAACCACAGCAAGCAAGTCTTGGCCAATGGGCGCCCCTAACGGGAGATAAAATGAAGGAAACAGCCAGCTCAGGGTCTTAAAAATTTTTATTTTAAGTTCAGGAGTACATTTGCAGGCTTGTTATGTAGGTGAACTTGTGTCATGGGGGTTTGTTGTGTGATTATTTAATCACCCAGGTATTAAGCCTAGTACCCATTGGTTATTTTTCCTTATCCTCTCCCTTCTCCCACTCTCCTTGTTCTAAGAGACCCCTGTGTCTATTGTTCCTCTCTTTATGTCCATGTGTGCTCATTATCTAGCTCCCACTTATAAGTGAGAACATGCAGTATTTGGTTTTCTGTTCCTGTGTTAGCTTGGTAAGAATAATGGCCTCCAGCTTCATCCATGTTCCTGCAAAGGATGTGGTCTGGTTCCTTTTAATGACTGCATAGTATTCCACGGTGTACATGTACCACATTTTCTTTATCCAGTCTATCACTGGTGGCCATTTAGGTTGATTCCATGTCTTTGCTATTGTCAATACTGCTGCAATGAACATATGTGTGCATGTGCCTTTATAAAAGAACAATTTATATTCCTTTGGGTATATACCTGGTAATGGGTCAGATGGTATTTTCAGGTCTTTGAGGAGTTGCCATACTCTTCCACAGTGGTTGAAGTAATTTACACTCCCACCAACAGCATGTAAGTGTTCCTTCTTCCCCACAACTTCACCAGCATCTGTTATTTTTTGACTTTTTAATAATAGGCATTCTGACTTGTGTGAGAGTCATTGTGGTTTTGACTTGCATTTCTCTAGTGATTAGTGATGTTGAGCTTTTTTCATGTTTGTTGGCTGCGTGTTGGTACATTAATTTTATATGTCTTCTTTTGAAAGCGTCTGTTTGTGTCCTTTGCCCACTTTTTAATAGGATTGCTTAGTTTTTTTTTTTCTTTTTCTTTTTTTTGTAATTTTGTTTAAGTTCCTTACGGACGTGGATATTAGACCTTTGTCAGATGCATAGTTTGCAAAAATTTTCTCCCATTCTGTAGGTTGTCTGTTCACTCTGTTGATAGTTTCTTTTGCTGTATAGAAGCTTTTAAGTTTAATTAGATCCCATTTCTTAATTTTTGTTTTGTTGCAATTGCTTTTGGTGTCTTTGTTATAAAATCTTTGCCCATTTCTTTGTCTTAAATAGCATTGCCTAGGTTGCCTTAGAGGATTTTCATAGTTTTGGGTTTAACATTTAAGTGTTTAATCCATCTTGAGTTGATTTTTGTATATGGTGTAAGGAAGGGGTCCAGTTTCAATCTTCTTCATATGGCTAGCCAGTTATCCCAGCACCATTTATTGAATAGGGAATCATTTCCCCATTGCTTGTTTTTGTCAGCTTTGTCAAAGATCAAAATGGTTGGAGGTGTGCAGTCTTATTTCTGGATTCTTTATTCTGTTTCATTGGCCTATGTGTCTGTTTTTGTACCAGTAACATGCTGTTTTGGTTACTATATCCCTGTAGTATGGTTTGAAGTCAGGTAATATGATGCTTCCAGCTTTGTTCCTCTTGTTTAGAATTGTCTTGGCTATTTGGGGTCTTTTGGGGTCTTTTCTAGTTCTGTGAAGAATGTCAATGGTAGTTTAATAGGAATGACATTGAATCTATAAATTGCTTTGAGCAGTATGGCCATTTTTACCGTATTGATTCTTCCTATTCATGAGCATGGAATGTTTTTCCATTTGTGTCATCTCTGGTTTCTTTGAGTAGTGTTTTGTAGTTCTCCCTGTAGAGGTCTTTCATTTCCCTAGTTAACTGTATTCCTAGGTTTTTGTTTCTTGGTCTCTGTGTGTGTGTGTGTGTATGTGGTGGTTGTCAATGGGATTGCCTTTCTGATGTGGCTCTGGGCTTGACTGTTGTTGTGGGTATAGGGATGTTAATGATTTTTGTACATTAATTTTGTATCCTGAGACTTGCTGAAGTTGTTTTATCAGCTTAAGAAGCTGTTGGGCAGAGACTAGGGGGTTTTCTAGATATAGGATCATGTTGTCTGGAAACAGGGATGGTTTGGATTCATCTCTTCCAATTTGGATGCCCTTGATTTTTTTCTCTTACCTGATTGCCCTGGCCAGGACTTCCAGTACTATGTTGAATATGAGTGGTGAGAGAGAATCCTTGTTTTGTACTGGTTTTCAAGAGGAATGCTTCTAGCTTTTGCCCATTCAGTATGATGTTGGCTGTGGGTTTGTCATAAATGGCTCATTATTTTGAGGTACGTTCCTTCAATGAGGCCAGGGTCTTTACTCTCTGGGCAGGTTTGCCTCATGTCACAGCTGCTATTAGGAAGTTCTCTCCATTAGGCTCTTCTTCCTAGCTGCAGCCCCACTGTGACTTCTCTGCCATTCAGAGACCCTTGGCCATGGCCTCTCCTATAAAGTCTGCATCTCAGCCTGAGGGACATCTTCTCTGGCCACTTCATCTCAGCCCTAGGGGTGGTGGCTGCTCTTTATACCTGGCATTCTGATATTATTTCAAGTTCTTGAGACCTTTTTACCAGAGAATCCTTCATCACACTCATACTCTGATATAGTAATAATTTTTTAATGTTGAATTGTTTCCTGATAAAATTACGATGTGGTTTTGCTCTCCTGATTGGATTCTCACTGATACAGAATGGATATCAGGAGTTATCCCAGGAGAGAGGCCGCACAGGCAGAAATTGGCATTGGTTTGGTCAGGTCCTTGGGCTCAAGTGCAGTTCTGAGCTCCTTGCCCGTGGGCAGTGGAATGCTAGCAACCCATGGCATGTGGTGGTGCCACACTGAATCAAGCTGTCACCGATGGCTGATTGTGAGGAGGAACCAGCGGAAGCAAGAGTTTTGGGAACCCAAGTGCTGCTGCAGTGACCTGTGATGGCAGTAATGATGACTATGAGGACTGCAATGTGAGGTGGATTTCCTTTTTAAGCACACTGGGACACTTACAAAAAGAAAATGGGAAGCACAGTTCTGTTCACTCTCAGCTTGAGTCACAGTCTGAAAACTGGAGAGCCCTAAAAAAATCTCTTGTTTTTTGTAGCTGGAATGATAATGCTGAAAATAAAACGCCAACTTAATTTTTTGCCAAATTGCACTTGAAATTTAGAACATTGATTGGTAAAGAATGGGATTCTGAAACTTGGAATAGGAACTTCTGGTTGGATTCAGAAGAAACTGACAATCTTAGACCTCCAACTTGCTCTGATACCCCTTTACCCATGGAAGGAGCCTGCCCTCTGGTGTCTGAGAATAATAGCCTTCCTTTTCTTTGAAAATCCTGTGATAAGCTCACCTGAGGCAGATACTTTGAAAGGGGATGCCCTTTCTCAAGACCCAGTCAAACCATATGCACATAGACCCATAACTAGTGTCAAATCTCAGCATGCTCCAGGGAACAGGTGGACACACTGACCCAAAAAGAAGTAGCTTACACACAGAAATAATGATAAGGTTTTGTTAATGTATATTGTTAGAAGCCTAGGATACATGTGTGGAAGTGCATTCTAAGGATGTTAGACCAAGGAGAGTGGAATCTAACACTAGGTCAGCCCTGATTATTGATATGGGTGTACTTACTGGAGATTCTGGATTTAGTGTGTTTGCTCATGCAGCTGAAGGTGATTCTAATGGTTAAACTGGTTGGTTGACTAAAACTTGGACACAATAGCAGCCTATATTTGATATGGCTGAGGTACTAGAGCTTCCCTGGTGTGATTCAATGAATGGACTCCAAAGTCTATGGAGATAGGAGTGTTGGGCTGGATTTATCATGTGCAAATGTACATCTACCCCCACCTATGTTCCAGGAGGAGACCTAGAAGACACTCCCTTGACTAAGGCATTGAGAACTGCATTAGTGAGCAAAGCACCTGCCTTTGGTCCACTCTGCAGTAGCTGCAGGGCACATATGACTGCGGGGGATGTTGCATTGAGATGGGCTCTGGTTTCAGTAAGGATGAAATCCCAGTGGAGCATAGGCCAAGAGGCAACACCTGTCTCCCAAAGGCACATTCACTGTAAAGGGCAGCAGGGCTGTGTAGGCAGTCAGAACGACTTCACCCACAGAGATCTTTGGCAGTGGTCAATTGATATGGCATTCCCAGAAATCAAACAGATAGAGAGCCTACTACATTGTCTGATCTGTGTAAGGAAAAACTCTAGGTCTGGTAGCCAAAAGTCTGACTTGAGTCATGGCCTTTCACCCCATTTCTAGACCTAAGGCAATTTACATACTTAGCGTGTCCCTCAAGTAAAGAAGCCCCTTGAGGAAGGACCCTGCATCACTATTGCAAATTTCCACCATAAATCTTACTTTCAGCCTTCTCCAAAACTTCTATGGCTGTTTATTAGAGTGACTGTGTTTGAGGGAAAAGAACTCCAGACCTTTCCAAGGTTACTAGACAATGGCTCTGAGTTGATACTGATTCTTGAGGACTCAAGATGCCAGTGGCTCACCAGTCAGAGTGGGGGTTTATGGTGTCAGGTGACAGAATCTTAGCCCAGGTCTGACTCACAGTGGGCCCTGTGGTCCACAGACCAACTCTGTAGTTATTTCTTCAGTTCATTTGTTCTGTTTTGTTTTGAGACAGGGTCTCACTCTTGCTCAGGCTGTAGTGTAGTGGTGGGACTGATCACAGCTCACTGCAGCCTTTGACCTCCCTGGGCTCAAGTGATCCTCCCACCTCAGCCTCCTGAGTAGCTGGGACTACAGGCATGTGCTACCATGCCCAGCTAAAATTTTCTATTTTTTTGTAGAGATGGGATTTCACCATGTTGCCCACACGGATCTCAAAGTCCTGGGCTGAAGCAATCCACCCCCCTCAGCCTCTCAAAATGCTGGGATTACAGGCACAAGCCACTATGTGCAGCCTTCAGTTCTTGAATGTATAGTGGTAATAGACACACTTGGCAACTACGTGGCCTCTCTGATCTATGAGATGAGGATCATTATGATTGGAATGGCTAAGAACTAACTAACTTCTAGTAAACCAGAGCCATATTACATCCCTGGGAGAATTGCAGAGATCGATGTCACTATAAAAAACTTATAGTAGGAAGAGTAGGGGTAGTGACACTTGCCACATCCCTATGTAACACATCACTGCAATCTGTGCAGAAGTCAGAAGAATCTGGAGAATGACTGTGGATTGCTGTAAACTTAAATGGTGACTCCAATTTCAGCTGCTGTCCTAAATGTATAGCTTTACTAGAAAAAAATAAAGTGTTCCTGTTACTCTGTATGCAGCTATTGACCTAGCTGATACCTTTTTCTCCACACCTATTTATGAGAACTACCAGCAAATCAATTTGCTTTTCACCTGTCAGGCTCAACGGTGCTCCTTCACAGTCTTGCCTCAGAGCTAGTCAATTCTGCTGCTCTCTGCCACATGACAGTCCATAGAGGTCTGGACCATCTTGACATTTGATGAAGCATCACCGTAGCCCACTGTATTGACAGCAGTGTGCTGATGAGATCTGAGGAGCAGGAAGTAGTAAGTTCTTTGGATGCCTTAGTAACATATATGCAAGTTAGAGGGTAGGAGATAAAACCATTCCAGGTGCCATTTCACTATCAGTCAGGGCTCAATCAGGAGAGAGAAACCACAAAATAATTTGAATGTAGGGAGTTTAATATAAATAATTATAACTATAACAGAGGAATGGAGAGATTGGGTAGCAAAAAATAAAGAGAATGCAAAAGAGCACAGGGGTAGCAGACACAAGGAACAGCCTCTACTTCTGGGGCTGACATAGAACACTCGAGATAATAGTCCTTTAAATCTGGGAGATCATGTGTGATTGCAGGGGTCCTTCTTTCTGAGGATGTGGCCTCTTGTTCAGTCAATGGATTTCAGGTCCCAAAAGTGTCTCAGGCCCAGAAACTGGGCAAAAGTTTATGTTAGAGCTGAACATTTGTGTCTTTTACCCCCAAAGCCATGTGTTGAAGCCCTAACCCAAATGTGATGGTATTTGGAGATGGGGCCTTTGGGAGGTAGTTAACATTAGATGGGGTCATGAGGGTGGGGCTATTGTGATAGGATTAGTGCCCTTATAATAAGAAATACCATAGAGCTTTCTTACTTTCTCCCCTGACTCATGCAAAAAGAAGAGTTCATGTGAACAAATAGTGAGAGGTGGCAGCCTGCAAGTCAAGAGAAGAGACCTCAGAATAAAACCCACCTTGCTGGCACCATGATCTTGGACTTCCCAGCCTCCAGAACTGTGAGAAATAAATTTCTGTTGTTTAATCTACCTGGTCTACAGTATTCTGTCATGGCAGACAATGCTAATACAAATTTTGATTTTTTTATTGAAGTGGCTGTCCTCAGCCTTCTGCCCATCATCCTAGCTTTGATTGTATAGATTGAGCAATGCCTTCACTGACTGCCCTCCTCTCTTGTTCTTAGGAATTCCATATTCTACTGCCTCATGTCCACATCTCTCTGCAAGTCAGGCCACCTGTCCACACTATCAGCTTCTGTTGGTATATGGTGGCTGGGTCTTAAATTTCCTTTTCTCCCTTGGTCAACTCAGCACTCATAGCCAGGATATATGTTGTGGTTTGACCCTAGTTCTTGGTAAGGTGATTAGGAGAGTGGGTGGGGGGAGATCCTGAGAAGATCTGTGTTCTTAGCAAGGCGGATACTTCCTCCTATTTTTAATAAGGAGGGGTGGGCCACTCCTGAAGACCCAGAGTGTTCAGGAAGACATGGAGTTTCAACGTTCTTAAACGCATCAACTGCTGGGCACGGTGGTTCACGCCTGTAATCCCAGCTTGGGAGGCTGAGGCAGGTAGATAATGAGGTCAGGAGATCGAGACCATCCTGGCCAACATGGTGAAACCCAGTCTCTACTAAAAAATACTGAAAACTAGCTGGGCGCAGTGGTGCATGCCTGTAGTCCCAGCTACTCAGGAGGCTGAGTCACGGGAATCGCTTGAACCCAGGAGGCAGAGGTTGCAGTGAGCCGTGATCGCGCCACTGTACTCCAGCCTGGCGACAGAGCAAGACTCCGTCTCAAAAAAACAAAAAGCATCAACCCAGATGTCCTTGTCCCTCAAAGTCTCACTTCTTCCCATCTCATGATTTGATCTTGGAACTGCAAACTTGCTAGGGGTGAGGATTCAACCTCCTTGGCATTCTACTACTTTTAGCGTCAATTCCCAGGCCTGATCTCAGCTTTTTTCCTGCAAGAGATGAGAATCTCTTTATGTCGACGAGATGGCTCTCTGACTTTCACACCATGCCTTTCATTGATAATCAATCACTCTCAGGTCTTTCTTTGATATATCAATGGAGCTCAGTAAGGGTCAACCAGTTTGTCTTAATAATTACTTTATGATGCCTGAATCATTGTGCCTGCATTATCCCTTCACTGCTGTTCATGGCCCATTTCATGCTGTTCAGGTTCATGGCATGTATAAGTGTTGATAGTTGCCCTGCTTCTACATGCTGGGGACTCTTGACTCTACCTGTCCCAGTTACGGGATCCTCACTGTCAACCAGTGGGTGATACCAGTGGGTAATACAACACTGAAATCCCATTTTAGAGTCTACTTCTTTGAACTACTCCTGGCCTCATTTGTCTTAGGTCACCTTCCCTGGGAAACAGACTCTCAGGAAGAGGAAGTTCATTGGGAAGTGCTTTTGGTAACAGTACAGTGTGGAATGGAGGGAAGCTGGACCAGGCAGAGGGAGAAAGTTCCACCGGAATGCAGTTACAGGAAAGGCAGAGGCAGGGGGTGGGAAATCCTGGGGGTAATCCTGTGTGAAAGGAAAATAAAAATTTCAGGACCCCAAACTCACTATTTCAAAGGGAAAAGTTAGGCTTGGGAACTGAGTCATGCAAAACCGCCTCCCACTTCCTAAATGGATAGCTGCAAAGATAGAAGCCACACACCTCCCAGGGGCCTCCCTCATAATTCGCTCACAAGGAAATTCCTGTGGGCCCCAAGATCTTTACCCTAAAACAGACTTCTGTTGAATTTCACTCTTGACAATTTAATCAACGGCTTATCTTCACAGGTACAGGACAGATAGGACTCTATTTGTCCCTCTGCCTACCTGAGACAAATGCATATTTGACCGAATCCTTAACTCTAGATTCACTTTATTTTATGTAAAAAAATGCAGATTCACCTAGCACAATGCCAATGCATAGTAGACTGTTCCTCTACCCCCTTTTCACATGTGCAATGTGGGTTCTGTGAACGCTGATCAAAGCCTCGCAAGAATGCAATCGCTTGCCTCTTTCATCTACTCTCCCCTTTTTCTCTTTCCTCTACCACCTGCTTGTTCCCTTTTCAATACTGAAGGCCCCAAATCCTCTTTGGAAAAAACATGGATCACAGATATTCCTGTGATTTTTGTGTTCCTTTTCCCAGGCGCATCCTCAACTTTGGCAAAATAAAACTCTGAATTGACTGAGACTGACTTCAGTCATTTTCCTTGATTTACATGAGGAATCCTGCCTACCATGCTACCTCTGTGTTCAGCTCAGGCCTGGACCCCCTACCTTCATGGCCTCCCAGCCCAGGCATAACAGCAGGTGGGAGAGTCAGGAAACCCTGGTAAGGAACACTCTTGGGCTTCCTTGAGAGGGTGTGGGGGCAAAGAACAGGGGGAAAGGAGCAGGCAGCCAGCCGGGTGGAGGATTTAGACCGAGGACTGTGTGCTCAGACTGACAAGCTGCTCCAGGGGCCCTGGAACGGCTTCTCGATGTCTCCTAGGACTTGAACCAGAACTGACAGGTTGATGGGGACTGGGAACAGGAGCAGTAGTGAAAGAATACATTCTCCAAAATCCTCTCAACAGTTTTACTGGCCGTGTGTTGACATGAGCCGGGATTCTCTTGAACTCATCTGCCCAATGCACCCATTTCTGTAAGAAATATTTCTTAATACTTCCTAAACACACACACACACACACACACACACACAGTTTTTCCAAAGTCAGTATAATGCCCTCACTGAATAAAATAAAAAGAAAGTAATTTATAATAAAAGAATATTCATTTCATCATGTAAATGTTCAGGCAGGCCTGCCCTTGAAGACAAATGAATAGTAAGGTGTTTACACCTGTGTGTAGAGTCAACATGAGTACGGCGATGTGTGGTATAACACATTGCATTAGTCTTGGATGTAGACTGTCACAGTGTGCTATACCAGAGACATGAACACTAGAAGGGGTGTTTCTATCGGGGATGTGGCTTTAAAAACGCTGCCAGTCCCAGCTTACCTCACTCCCCACAGTAGTTGCATTTCTAGAAAAATGCCTTACATAGAAAACTCTGCAAAAAGGACTTTATATTTACATGGAGTTCAGATCTAGGCCCAAATAATTATAAAAACATTTCTCTCCTGTGTGAATGTCTGGGAAAGCATTTGAAAGTCCTATGTGATGTAGGACAACTCTATCTGCATCTTACATGAGGAGAATGTTAGAATCCTCACCCTGTCCACTAAATGTCAATGGTGCTGCCCCATCCATATGTCCACTGTTCCACTTAACAAGGACCATGACATTAAGGGGTGCCCAGAGAAGGGGCATCCTGTGCGTGGTCCTCTCCTCACTTTTTTGGAAGGCCTAGAGAACAAAACAGTTCCTGCAGAATTCGTTAATAAGATACACCCAATGGAGATTCCACCAACTTGCAAATTGTGCCGGGTGGAGGAGCTCTCTGTGGCTCCCTTTCTGCTGCCCTCACACTTCTGCTAAAGCACATCACTCGCTGGTGACAGGTTCATTATTTATTAATCTCAGACTCAAGCGCAAAGCAGCCAGTTTGGTCTCCACTCACTCATTCGTTTTAATTAAACCCTCTAATTTTATTTATGCTGCCACAAACTGATTAACAATTTGTCAGCAGAGAGCAGGAAGTCTTAAAAAGCATCTTGAAGAATCTGTGGGTCTCAAAACATAAACCTCACGGAAATGAGGTGGGCTGTGGGTGGGGGCTCCTGCAGGCTGGAGGAGGCAAGTTGTTGAAGCCTCACCATTTCCTACAATCTTGGAATAGCTTCTGGGTCTAAGATCTGGGGCCACCAGGAGCTGATGCATGGAGAGAGTATCTCTTTGTCTGACATCCCTGAAGCTGTAGGAGAGGGATGGGGCTGGTATGGTATCCTGTGTCCCTGGAGGACTGAGACTGCAGATAGGGGCAGTAGAGATCTCAATCCCGAATCAGTGGGAGAAATGGACATTGATCCAGCCAATTACAAAACAGTTTGGTTGAATGCTGAGGTAGAGTTGAGCCTTGGGTGTTGGGAAAACTTGGAAAAGGGCTGGAATTTGAGCTAAATCACGCAGGACTCATATCACCAGACTGACTAGCTGGAGAAGACATGAGCTAATGTTCAGACGTTCATCCCTCCATTCTCCAAAGGCCAGGCATGCCACTAGTTCCAAATGTTAGGGAGAGAAAAAGGAATGAGAGACTGTAACAGGTTGAATTGGGGAATTTTAATCCAGTAATGTACAAATGTGAATTCCTCAGCCCCCCACCCCTACAATAACCACTACTATCAGTTTTGCCTTTTCAGATTATTTTTCTGATCCTGAAAGTGGGAAGGAAAAAAAACTTGGTCTCTTGCCCAATAAGTTTGGCTAGTATTCTGATACATGGTTAAAATCTTTGCCCCCTTTCAGGCAAATACTTAGTTTACTTGGGTGTGATGATCCTCTGTCCTGGTCTTCAGCAGTGAGGTGCTGGCAGAGGAGACCCTGTGGCCTGCCCTCCCTGCAAGCCTCTCTCTCCTCCCTCTCCTCTGTTCCCTGCCCCAGCCATACAAAATTTGGGGAGCCATGAGGATAGTCCCATGTAGGGAGCACTGGCTGGTGGAGGAAGCCACCATTGCTGGCTCATTCCTGCATCTCCTCTGAATGCTGGTCATCTGTGTAGCCTTTTTTTTTTTTTTTTTGAGATGGAGTTTCGCTCTTGTTACCCAGGCTGGAGTGCAGTGGTGCAATCTTGGCTCACCGCAACCTCCGCTTCCTGGGTTCAAGCAATTCTCCTGCCTCAGCCTCCTGAGTAACTGGGACTACAGGCACACGCCACCATGCCCAGCTAATGTTTGTATTTTTAGTAGAGACAGGGTTTCACCATGTTGACCAGGATGGTCTCGATCTCTTGACCTTGTGATCCACCCGCCTCAGCCTCCCAAAGTGCTAGGATTATAGGCGTGAGCCACCTTGCCCGGCCATCTGTGTAGCCTTTAAAGTCCTGAGGATCTGCTTGCTCCATGATGACTGTGCAGTGACCTGCTGACTGCCCCAGTGCTTTTGTGCAAATAGCAGGTCCTGTCTGGTATTGTAAGCCCTCAGAGGGAGCCAGCTTTTTGTCCTCCACATCTTTGGCACTGAGCATGTGACAGCTTTTGGGGTTACCTCCTATATTTGTTAGCTTTTGCTGCATGACAAGGCATTAGAAAACAGTGTTTAATATAATTAATATGCATGAGTTCTTACAATTCTATGGGTCAGCTAGGAACTTCTCTGGTTTGGGTCAGCTTTCTGACAGCTAAAGGCTCAGCTGTGCCGGATGGTGTAGGACAACCTTAGTCACATGCCCTGAGTTGACCTGACATCCATGAGACCAATGTTGGACTTTGCTTTACAGAACTGTCAGATAGGTTGCTTGAGACAAAAATAAAAAAAGAAAAGTATCCATTGCCAAACCCCAGGTTATAAGGACTCACCCCTAGGTTTTCTTCTAAGAGTTTGAGCACTTACATTTAGGAGTTTGATCCATGTTTAATTAATTTTTGTATATGGTGTGAGGTAGGGTTGAAGTTAATTCTTCTGCATGTAGACATCTACTTGCTCCAGGATCATATGTTGAAAAGACAATTATTTCCACATTGGGTGGTCCTGGCACCCTTGCTGAAAATGAATTGAGCATAGACAGATGAGTTTATTTCTCGACTGTCAATTCTATCCCATTGATCTATATGACTATCCTTACGCAAGAAAGAATACTTTTTAAACGTAAATGCAGTCATTTCACTTCCTTACTTAAAACCCTCCAACAGACTTGATTTGCACTTAGAATAAAATTTCATGCCTAGGTTACAGAGCTCTACATATTTGGCCCCTTTCTGTCTTGGCTTCAGCCAGAGTCCCAATTTCTAGTCTGAAAACTTGCTAACTTTGTGCCTTAGCCTCTTTACACTACTGCTTCCTGTCAAGAATCTTCTTCTGCCTGATTCTCCTACAGTTATATTCTTCCTGTTATTTGGACCACAGTTGAAATGTCTCCTATTAAGATACCACTTCATACCCACCAAAGAGGGAGCCCACTTGCTCTCTGTTATCCTGTTTTATGTTCCTCAATAGCATTTATTACTTTATATATTTGATTTTATTGCATTTTTAATTTTCTCCTCTGCTAGAATGCAAATGCCATGACTGTAGGGACCTTGTCTGCCTTGTTCACCTCGTGTCCCCCACAACCAACCAAGTACCTAGCTCCAAGTAGCCACTCAGTAAAATGAATCTGTTGAAATGGAAAATGCCCACATTCATTAGGTGGTGTTCTGGTCTCTCTCATGGCCATTTGCTGAATAGCAATCCCTGAGAGCAGGCTAATTTTAAAGGGAGTAGCACTGACAATTAAAGAACAAACAAGTACAATTGCCCCATGGTGTACAGCATATTAAGATCATGTGATAGTCGATTTTAGGTCAATTTGACTGGATTAAGGAATATCTAGATAACTGGTAAAGCATCATTTTTGGGTGTGAGTGTGAGGGTGTTTTCAGAGGAGATTGGCTGTGAGTTAGTGGACTGAATGGGAAAGATCCCCCCTCACCGTGGGTGGGCCCCATCCAATCAGCTAAGGACCTGGATAGAGGTAGAAGAAAGGGGAATTTTTTTTCTCTCTCTCTCTCAGAGCTGGGACACTCTTGTTCTTGGACATCAGAACTCCAGTCTTTGGACTCCAGGACTTATGATGGTGGCATCCTGGGTTTTCAGGCCTTTGGCCTCAGACTGCAAGTTAAATCATTGGCTTCCAGGTTCTGAGGTTTTAGGATTTAGACTGACATCTTCAGATTGCAGATGCTCTGTTGCATAACTTGTTAGCCTCCATAGTCACATGAATCCATTTTCCTTGTAAATCCCTTCTCATACACCTCTATCTCTATCCCTACTCTATCGTCCCTATCTCTATTGCTATCTCTATCTCTGTCTCTTTCTATCTCTATCACTATCTCAGTTATCTCTATCTCTATCCCTACCCATACCCCTGCCCTGCCTCTATGTCTATCTCTACCTACCTCTATCTTCTCTATCTCTATCTATCTTTATCTATCTCTATCTCCATCTCCATCTCTCTATCCTATTGGTTCTCTCTCTCTAGAGAACCCTAATACAGATATGATTCTCTTTTATTTCTACAGCTTTTATCTGGAATTAGATATCCTGAAAACATGTCCATGCCCTCAGGTTATTCTTTACTATTGCTGCATTCTTATTTATGTTCACACTTGCAATCAGATTCCTCTTATATGAATAACAGGTCAGCAATAACTTTTCCTCTTGTGTTCAGAATCATTACAATTTCAAAATCTCTTCATGTATCTTCAAAATCTCTTTTATGTATAACTGCATATATTAATCACAATGCTGGTTATTAATGATAAAATAGATTGAAACAGTGGAGCTGCTGAAATTAAGGCACTCTGAGATCAACTCATATCTTCTTCTAAAGTTTGAGCAGAACTTTGCTCATCCATCTTTTAGATCAGCTTTGAAGAGTAAGATAACTGTTGGAGATTATTGAAATGATCCTAAAAGATTACCAAAAAAGCAGTGCCCAAAATAGATCAGGGAAGATCTTGACAAAAAGTCAAGGCAGAGACAAAGTTGGACAGAACACAGGAAACAATGAGAAAAAGAGTAAAAAAGGCACAGAACACCATGGTAGAGGTGGGACTAAAAAGTTAGGAGACTGTTCCTCACTCCTACCTTTCACCCTCCCACTATAGACATGCATACACACACATGCACACGATTCAATGAAATCATTTTTTTTTACTAATGAAAAACTATATTTACTTAGAAGCATTCAGAATGTCAACAAAACTGAAACCACCTTTGCAAAATCATGACAGCAAGAGAAATCTCACAAAGCTGACTCCATCTTGTTTCCAAGCTAGCCTTATTCATTCCTCGGTGTAGGCCAAGCCAACTTTGGGAGGAATTTAGTTTATGGTTAACTGGTAAGAGTCCTTCCCAAAACTAAACTGCCTCTGTAAAACTAATAAAAGTCCACAAGACTAGTGTCATTTGCGTCCAGTAATACCAAATATTAAACACATTTAATAGAGATCTTCCAAACAGGCTTTGTATGGGCGACAAGGCTGTTTTATTTCATGCTTGGGTGCAAGCGGGCCGAATCCGAGAAAGGACAGGCGAAGAGAGTAGGGGTGGGAAGTGGTTTTATTGGTTGGGGCAATATTTTAGGGGGTAGGGGTGTTACAGAGTAAGATTAGTTACAGTGGTGGGGGTAGGGATAAGGAGTATATAGTACCATAAGTTCAGTTACAATGGTGGGTGGGGTAAGGTGTAAGAGTAGTTAAGATGGTAGGGTGGGGTGGAGGGATATTCACAGAGCAAGAGCAGTTAAGATGGCAGGGTGGAGTGAGGAGTACTCACATTACTATAGTAACAGTTAAGATGGTAGGGTGGGGAGAGAAGCTCAATGTCCAGGGGAAGCTCCGGTGGCAGGGATAATGGCAAATGCAGGCAGGAGATAGGGGGTGATCAGTCTAGGCAGGTAGAACTTCAGACTTTCTGGGTCCAGGCATGGAAGCCTGACAATTAGGACTGTGAGAGTGGCCTGAATCTTGCTAAAATGTAGGTATAGTTAAACAAGTAGCAATCATTGTTCTGGAGGTCACAGGATTTGTAACTTCCCCAATTACTCCCACAAATAATATCACTATTGTAGAACCTAAGATTGGCCTTTTGAGATGTCTTTTCAGACCTTTGCATTTCTCATGACCAGAAGGCTCCATCCAGATCTGTCACTCAAGACTCAACCAGTCCTGTGGCCCCCACCAGAAGCAGACTTGGCACATGAGGACCATTTTCCCACACCTGTATGATTACATTCCCAACCAATCAGCAGGACCCAGTCTCTAGTCCCCCACCTGCCAAACTATCTTTAAAAACTCTAGCCTTGGCTGGGCGCGGTGGCTCACGCCTGTAATCCTAGCACTTTGGGAGGCCGAGAGGGTGGATCACCTGATGTCAGGAGTTCAAGACCAGCCTAGCCATCAATAAACCCCATCTTTATTAAAAAAAATAATAATAATAAATAAATAAAATAAAAACTCTAGCCTCAAAATTGTGGGGAGGCTGATTTGAGTAATAATAAAACTCTGGTCTCCTGTTTACCTGGGTCTACATGTATTAAACTCTTTCTCTATTGCAATTCTCCTGTCTTGATAAACTGGCTTCATCTGGATAGTAGGCAAGAAAAACCCATTGGGCAGTTACAAATTAGCAGCAGTGCAGCAACTTTTTCTTTTTTTTTTTTCAATTAGAGTGTTATTCAGTTAACGAACAATTATTTTATACAAGCAAACTGAAGATGAAGAAACCATCATCCCTATATGTAACTGATTTGTGCTGTGCACCAACAAAAACCTGCTTTAAATTTCCATGCCAATTTACAACCCACATACTGTACCAGGCAACGTTAGAGGCTATTGAAAATATCATCAGGGCTATCTAAAGACAAATTAGGTAGTGTGTTGGCTATAAAACAAAGACACTGTATAGTTTAAAAACAAATCTTACATATTTCAATTGTTTTCTTTAAAATGAATGATTTGTATACAGAGGGGTTAAATGCTTTATAGACAAGAAAAAATACTGGGCTAGAACCAATTTATTCATCATCATCTTCATTTTCTATCTTTCTCCTCCTCCTCTTCATCTTCCTTCTTTTTTTCTTTGCTTTCTTCAGCCTTGATGACTCCCTTTTTCGCAGGCTTTCCTTTAGCTTGGTATGCAGTAATTTCCTTTTTGTATTTTTCCTTCAGCTTCTTAGCTTTCTTTTCCTAAGGCTGCCTGTCATCTGCAGCAGTATTATTATTCCTGAGAAAAGAAAAACAGCTTAGAGCATTCTGAGCTATGTGAAGTATGCAAAATTCATCCTGTCCACAGAGACAAAAGTATGGGACTTCAGTCATGCCCTCTACACCCATGCCTGGGGGCAATTGTTTAAAGACACCTTGTTCCTATCTACCTCACCCATTATCTTCATGTTCCTGGAATTTGAATTATCTCTACGTTCCTACACACAGAACAATGTATAGACAATCAATAGCTTACATTATTTTAATGTAAATTCCTGGCAAACAACTTAAAAACTTCCTCTTCTTTTCCTTTAAAAACCTACTTGTAACAGAATGTATATCCATGGCAACTTGAATCTGTGCTCCCAGGTTGCAATCCTCAAGCTTGGCCCAAATAAACTCTCTACTTGTGTTAATTTTGCCTCAGCTTCTTCCTTTCGTGCCAACTCCACTTCTCTCCCAGCTTCTCTGCAACATCCCCAAAGGATAGTCCAGATGGTTTCCTTCGACTCTGGAGCAATAGAATAGAATAAGAAAAATGCCTGAGGAATCCTCTTGTGCACATTGAAATTCTTGAAGTTGTTATTTGTTTCTCCCTTAGGAGGAAGGCAGGTTTTCATTTCTCTTTTATATCAGGCCTTGTCTGCCTTTGATATGTCTTCAGGTTTTTCCTTTCCCTTTAGCAGATATGGACTGCCACATCTCTGACCACTTCTTAATTAACTGTGAGAATCTGCCTGAAGCCTCTGGGTGCTTCTTCTGCTCCTCCAGACAAGTTTGCACAAATAATGCATATGATGACATTTTACCTCTCATCTTCTTAGGGTCTCCTTTGCCTATGTTTAGTTATTTCTCACAGTGCCCATTTGGCTCTCACTTGCCCCGGCTTACTCTATGGAGCTCCATGTTCTGCAATTGAAACTGCCTTTGCAAAAATTATAACTGAGACAATTACTACGGGAAAGACATCTGACCTGATTCCATCTTGCTTCTAACCTCCAAGCAGTCCTTGTTCATTCCTGAGTGTAGGCCTAACTAACTTTGGGAGGAACTTATTTTATGGTGTAGTTTTGAAACAAAGATAACAGCCCTTTACCAAAACAAACCACCTTCCTGCCTCCGGACTAGACTGCCTTTCCAGGATTAACAAATTAGCTGCAAGGTTAGAAATGGTTTCTGATTTGGGAGGCCGAGGCGGGTGGATCACGAGGTCAAGAGATCGAGACCATCTTGGCCAACATGGTGAAACCCCGTCTCTACTAAAAATACAAAAAAGTTAACTGGGCATGGTGGCACACGTCTGTAGTCCCAGCTACTGGGGAGACTGAGGCAGGAGAATTGCTTGAACCCGGGAGGCGGAGGTTGCAGTGAGCTGAGGTCGTGCCACTGCACTCCAGCCTGGCGCCTGGTTATGGAGGGAGACTCTGTCTCAAAAAAAAAAAAAAAAAAAAAAAGAAATGGTTTCTGAGTCTTGCAGCTGGAGGCTGCAAGATTCTAAACCTCCTCAAATTGCTCCTGGGGATAATATCACTATTGTAAAATTCAGTTCTTGAGGTATTTTGCAGACCCTGCATTCAATGAATCAGCTGGCACCACCCAGATTGATAAAACTGGCTCATCCGGTCTTGTGGCCCCCCACTCAGGAACTGACTCAGCACAAGAGGACAGCTTCTACTTGCTGTGATTTAATCTCTGACCTGACCAGTCAGAACTCATGACTCACTAGCCCCTACCCACCAAATTATCCTTAAAAACTCCCATTCTGCTGGGGGCGGTGGCTCACGCCTATAATCCCACCACTTTGGGAGGCTGAGGTGGGCGGATCACCTGAGGTCAGGAGTTCGAGACCAGCCTGACCAATATGGTGAAACCCCATCTTAAAAACAAAACAAACAAACAAACAAACAAACAAAAAACTCCCATTCCATGTGTTCTCATTGTTCAACACCCAGCTATGAGTGAGAACATGTGATGTTTGATTTTCTGTTCTTGTGTCAGTTTGCTGAGAATGATGGCACATGGACACAGGGAGGGGAGCATCACACACTGGGGTCTGTCGGGCAGGAAATAGGGGAGGGACAGCGGGGGGTGGGGAGTTGGGGAGAGATAGCATGGGGAGAAATGCCAGATACAGGTGATGGGGAGGAAGGCAGCAAATCACACTGCCATGTGTGTACCTATGCAACAATCTTGCATGTTCTTCAGAACCTAAAATGCAATAAAAAAAACAAAATAAAAGTTGTAAGCAAAAGAAAAAAAAAAACTCCCATTCCCAGCCAGGCACAATGGCTTACACCTGTAATCCCAGCACTTTGGAAGGCCCAGGTGGGCAGATCACTGGAAGCTAGGAGTTCAAGACCAGCCTGGCCAACATGGTGAAACTTTGTATCTACTAAAGATACAAAAATTAGCTGGGCATAGTGGTGCTTGTCTGTAACCCCAGCTACTCAGGAGGCTGAGGCATAAGAATTGCTTGAACCTGGGAGACGGAGGTTGTAGTGAGCTGAAATCACACCACTGTACTCCAGCCTGGGCAAGAGAGAGAGAGACTGTGTCTCAAAAACAAAACAAAACAAAACAAAACAAAACAAAACAAAACAAAACAAAACACTCCAATCCCTGAATTCTTAGGGAGACTGATTTGAGTAATAATAAAACTCGGTCTCCCACACAGCCAGCTCTGCATGAATTACTCTTTCTCTATTGCAGTTCCTCTGTCCTGATAAGTTGGCTCTGTCTAGGCAGCAGGCAAGATGAATCCACTGGGTGGTTATGTCAGAGGTGTTTAAACCAGAGCGACTCCATCTTGTATAGGGTCTGGGTAAAATAAGGCTGAGACCTACTGGGCTGCATTCCTAGGAGGTTAGGCATTTGTAATTACAGGATGAGATAGGAGGCTGGCACAAGATACAGGTCACAAAGACCTTGCTGATAAAAGGATGCAGTAAAGAAGCCAGCCAAAATCCACCAAAATCAAGATGGTGGTGAAGTGACCTCTGGTCATCCTCATTGCCTATTATATAGTAATTACAATGCATTAGCATGCTAAGAGACATTCCCACAAGCACCATGACCCTTTACAAATACCATGGCAATGGCAGGAAGTTACCCTATATGGTCTAAAAAGGGAAGGAACCCTCAGTTCTGGGAATGCCACCCCTTTCCCAGAAAACTCATGAATAATCTACTCCTTGTTTAGCATACAATCAATACATAACCATAAAAATGGGCAACCAATAGCCCCTGGAGCTGCACTGCCTATGGAGTAGCTATTCTTTATTCCTTTACTTTCTTAATAAACTTGCTTTTATTTTACTCTATGGATTTGACTCAAATTCTTTGTTGTACAAGATCCAGGAACTCTCTCTTGGGGTCTAGATCAACCTCCCTTTCTGGTAACATCTTCCTGGTGAACCACAAAGGGACTATACTGAAGAGACCCCGACCCGAAGGAACTAGACTGCAGTGCTAATTGGCTAACTTTGGGTACATGGTGAGGCATATTTTATTCAGGTAAAGGATGAGATTGGGTTAGAGGTCCAACTTAGGAGGGTTAGGTCTCTCCTAAGACAGGGAATGTTTAAGGCCCCTCTTAATAAAAAGCAAGAATGCTTGACTGAACTTGGACTTAAGGCCCAACTTAGGAATGCTAGAGTCCTTCCTAAGATTTAGGGGGTTAGAGGCCCCTCTCAGTAAAGTCCTTCTTGATTAAAAATGGATTTGGCACTATGGGATGTTAACTCTTATTCTCTCTGGATTAATCTGTCTTGCACTCTTTGGTGATGGCTGTGGGTGAGACAATTAAGCACGTACAGGACCAGGGACATGGAAAGCTTCTTTCTCCTCAAAGAGGGACAACTGAGAGCTGATGGGAGTGCTGGAAAAGATTCCTTTGTGACTGACAAGTGGCCACCTGAACTGGTTCAGTGTCACTGGAATGGGTGGGTTTTTCTCTGGCCTCCGAGAGCTCTTTGCCTTCCCTACCCCGCTGCAGGCAATTCTTTTTTCCCTTCCCTCTCTCTCTGCACAAACTGGTTGTAGGAATGGTAAAAATCGGCATCTCTTGCATTATCTCTTGCAATTTTAATTAATGAGAAAGGATTTCTGAGGCTAGTCTTAAGCTGTAGTGAATCTGGTATACTTTGTGCAATAAATTTGTCTTTCTGTATCATTCTGCCAAAAGAATAGTACCTTAGGAGAAAACATGGGCTTAGGATCCCATAAAACCACACTGTTCAAGACACTCTAGCAAAGTGGTCAGAAACAAACTTTGCTGTAGGTCCCTGAAACAAAAAAAAAACTGAATGAGGTTTCACTCTCATCTTGTTCTATATTCTTTGGAGCTTGATATTGTAACCATGGGGCATTAGTTTCTCTTGGTTTCTACTATCCAGAGAATAGGAATTTTGGAGTTCATATCATAGTCCTAAAAATTGTCTTGAGCAGTTAAAAGTTTTTGCAAGCTAAAAATTGGGTGCCTCTAGGCTCTTTCTGGGAAGAGTAATGGAAACTGCCCAATGCTGTAGCTTAGTAGCTAAGGCTTTGTCTCTTCACAATGGGTGCTCAAGTTTAGGGTTCAATTCCTGGCCTAGGGAATGAGTACTTTTTGGTTCATATATGTGTGAACCTTGCCATTTGTTGATTTTCTGCCCTTCCATGAACAACTTCTGACTTCCTTCTTAAATTTTGCTTTCTCTGAGCTACCTTTAGAAATTTTAGATTTTATAAAAACTGCTAACCATCTCTTTGAAAAAACCTTGTCAACTTGTGGTTAAGTAATAATCTTAATTAAGGCTTACTGGTTTTGTCTGTGAGGTTATTGTTGATAAAGTTCAAAAGCCAGAAATATTGGCCATTTGGCCTGGCTGAGATCAGTAATAAGATATTTAAAAGGACTTTTTAAAAAGAGTGCCATGGTTAAAAGTCAGCTTAATTAAAAGTGGGTAGCCAAGCTCTACATATATTTTAAAGGCCTTTATGTTTCTTCTCTTCTTGGAACATGTTTTTTTGGAAAAAAGTTTTGTTTCTTCTCAGATGAATAAACTATTTTTTTCCATTTTTGTCTTCTTGCCACTCTTGAGTCCCTTCATGGTTCACCAGGAAGGTATTAGCAGAAAGGGATACTCAACTCTTTGCATGTTTGGATCAGAGAGGCATGCTCTTGGCCCCCTGAAAGATATGGAAATATCTCCACTCACCACTGAGAGATAAGACTCCCACGGGAAATGGGCTGATTCCCTCTTTTTGGGATCCAGGATCTGGTATAAATATGGGACCCTCATTTTCGGGGAATCTGTTTTGCCTTCCATCTGTGCCTGCTTATGAGGCCCTAGAAACTGCATACTTTAAAAAGAAACTTAAAAGCTGGCAAATGAAAAATCTTACAACTACTGGATCTTTTGTCTGTTTATTTAAATGTGTTGTATGTGTGATGTGTATATATTATTTCCCAAAGATTATTTGATTTAATCTTTGGGAAATAAAGACAGTTTTACAGATTATTGGTAAAATTGGTCTAAATTATGCTGGTTGTTGCATGCTTTAAGGTCAACAGCTTCTTTGACTTTTAAAAATTGTTCTAGTACCTGCTTTGGAGTCATTAGATTCTAAGTAAGCCCTGAGGACATGTGGAGTTAGTTAGCCATGCCTCCTCGCTATGCTAGAAAGAGTCAGACCTTATCTACACTTCTGTCTGGTGTCTTAAGCTCCACAGCTGGTACATAATTAGAATCACTTGCTTATCAGGTTTTTTGCCAAAAGTAAAAGTTGCTAAGAGTTAACACTGTAACATGTAATTAAGATTACTAGAGATACACCAAACATGGTGGCTCATACCTGTAATCCCAGCACTTTGGGAAGCTGAGGTGGAAAGATCGCTTGAGCTCATGAGTTTGAGACTAGCCTGGGCAACATGGCTAAAGCCTGTCTTTATAAAAAATACAAAAATTAGCCGGGCATGGTAGTGCCTGTCTGTAGCCCCAGCTACCTGGACGGCTGAGGTGGGAGGATAGCTTGAGCCCAGGAAGTGGAGGTTGCATTGAGCCGAAATTGTGCCACTGTACTCGTCTGGGTAATAGAACCAGACCTTGCCTCAAAAAAAAAAAAAAAAAAAAAAAAGAAAAAGAAAAAAGGATTGCTAGGGAAACAGTTTTACATACAAGGTACGTAAACAAAGTGACATGTATTTTTGGTAAAATATTTTAAGAATGCATGGGAATGTGGGTTTTTTTTTTTGGCCTGGTTTAGAGGGTTAAAGGATTGTTTTAAGTTACATAAGATAAAGCTGAAGGTTTCATCAAGTTGTGGAAGGTTTGTGAAAAATGCATACTGTAAAAGAAATTCTGTGTGTGAACATATTGGCTAAAGTTAAGGGGGTATTATTCAGTTTTTTCATAAATTGAACTTTGGAATAAAAACAAAACAGGTTTTTCTTAAAGCACTAATCTACTCTTTAACAAAAATTTGTAAAGGGTTATAAAAGATTTATGAGACTCTTATCTTATGGTCAGACATTAAAATTGGATAGATTTGCCTATTAGGTTTTATTCAGAACTTGGTTTAACATCAGTAATGCACTAATGCCATGGTGAAATTTGGCTTATTTGGTATAAACATCATACAGAAAGCATTATCAAATATAAAATGGTATTTCGCTTTCTTTGGGCTGTATTTTTATAATATGTTATTGGTATGTGTTCCAAAATTATGAGAAACTCCTATAATTCTTATATGACTTAGGGTATATTGTTAATAATTATAATTATGAAAAGTCTTTGTATGCACAGAAGTAACCAAAATTCCTAGTCAATCGTGACTTTAATAGTGACTATCCTAAGACTTTTTGTCATCCACAATTGTTATATTGTATTGATTGTCTTCAAAAGGTGGTTTATAATCAACTATAGAACTTTGACAGGTGTTCTTAAATGCAGGTTTCTGATAACTTTGGAGATTGTGACATTAGAATAGAGGAAAAAATGTTCAGGACTGTCATGGAGAGCTGAAATATTCATGACTATCAAGCAGAACAGGAAGTCAACTGCATGAATTAAACTAATAGAAGCCTGATGTAACCTTTTTGACATGTTGCTTAAAATGTCACTGATCGTTTGTTTTGTTTTTCACAATCAAGAAAACTTTTAATACTCATTTTCATGCTGTAAGAAAACTTTTATTTACAACTTGTAGCAACAGAGTAAAGAGTACGCTTGTAAATGAAATTTGAAGCATATTTCTCTCTACTTGTTTTCTCCAGAATTGGTAAACTATTTGTAAGCATTCGTATGGCAACATGGTTATTTGTGTAAGTGCAATAAGTGTCTGTTATCTTTTACAACAGGACATAATTGGAGGAACCAGTTATTTTACCAAGGCTTTGAACTGCTTTTAAATATAAACAAACTGCTTTAAGGAATCAAACTTGACTTACGGAGACAACAAAAGCCCCTTGGGAAAATTGGCCTCATACCTTCTCTACACAGTCCCTGTACAGGGTTCTCTGTTGTGTGATAAGTAAAGAATGCAACTTTCTGGCAGGCCCAGGAGCCCCAATATCTTGTGACCACAGGAGGAGAAGAATTTACCCAACTTATAGGTATTCGATGGCACCAACCCATGGCTGGTCTCAGCTTTAAAAAAAGTCTTACCTAAAAGTCCTTATAGAACAAAGCTTCATCAAAGCCAATTACAACAAACAACAATAACAACAAAAAACCTATGTGAAAAATAATTTTAACCAGGCCAACTATAAAACTAAAGATTATTTTGGAAGCAAATCAGTCTATGATTTGTCTTTAGTAAAAATGGGAGACTGAAGAGAGAAAAAAATTATGTTTTAACTATGATACACCTGTTATTAGATTCAGTCTCATCAGTTATTTTTGAGGGTTTTTTTTTTCCCTTCAATTTAGATTCACCCTATTTACTACTGCCAACTAACCAGTGATCTCTGCCTGCTGCTCAGAAAAAAATAACAGAAATGGGTAATGTATAAATTTGGATCAATATTCTAATTCTGGGCACATAATGGAACATACAGCATATACAGCAAATTCATATCAGCTTGGTTCCAATAGTTGCCCAGTTCATGGAAAGCCTTCTAATTTAGTTTACTTGGGATAATTTTACTTATTTTGCTTTACTGTTGTGGAATATATTGCTGTTGTACTCTTTGTGTAGGAGTGCAGAATAAGCTTACTCAATGTTTTCTTATATTGAATACTTATTAATCTTCCAGATACCACTTTTGCCCTTAAGAGTTATGAATGGCCCGCACCATAGTGATGCCTTCTGACTGAGATCCTCTCTATCCTGAATACAAGAGACCATAATAGTTAGGTAGGAATAGCATAGCCCTTATTCAGCCTGAAGAAGTTACAGAAGATGCATCTTCCTCCCTCTACTACCCTTTGGATTAGGGGTTCCCTTGTAAAAGGGAAGAGGAAAATGTGTCAGAGACATTTGAATGAGAGCAACTCCATATTGAATTGGGGCGGGGTAAAATAAGGCTGAGACCTACTGGGCTGTATTCCCAAGAGGGCAGGCATTCTAAGTCACAGGATGAGATAGAAGGTTGGCACAAGATACAGGTCACAAAGACCTTGCTGATTAAAGAAGTTGCAGTAAAAAAGCTGGCCAAAACCCACCAAAACCAAGATGGCAATGAAAATGACCTCTGGTCATCCTCATTGTTCCTTATATGCTAATTATAATGCATTAGCATGCTAAGAGACAGTCCTATCAGTGCCATGACAGTTTACAAATGCCATGGCAATGTCAGGAAGTTAGTCTATATGGTTTAAAAGCGGGAAGAACCCTCAGTTCTGGGAATTACCCACCCCTTCCCTAGAAAACTCATGAATAATCCACTCTTTGTTTAGCATATAATCGAGAAATAACTGTAAGTATTCTCAGTCAAGCTGCCCAAGCTACTGTTCTACCTTTACTCTCCTAATAAACTTTCTTTCACTTTATGGACTTGAATTCTTTCTTGCTCGAGGTCCAAGAACTCTCTCTTGGGGTCTGGATTGGGAACCTTTCGGTTAACAGTTCACAATGGATGGTTTTTATATATTAATTGCTTTTAAGACTGCTTGTTCATTTATTCAACATACATTTGAGTTTTTCCAGTGGTTTTCAACATAACTCTCAATAGTATGCTTTTACCTCTTTTTTGACTTACGATTTTTACAAAATATTTATTGTGCTTCCAATACATCTAATTTTTTTCATGAGTTTTTCCACATTTATGAGGAATATGGTCATATTCATCCACTTCATCTCTTACCGTGTTCAGTCGCGCCAGATGACAGGAGAGGTCACAGCCTGGCGACCAAAAGGTGCCGCTAACTCCCCTGCCCAAGCTGACTTTCTCTTCAGGGTTCAAGGTTAATTGTGTGAATTTACATTCGCACGGCACACTCGCATCCCCCTCTACCTGGAAATATGTCTTAAGTTTCATAACTGTCTTACTAGCGGGGTATTTTTCGCTGGGAGTGAGGCGGCCTCCGCAAAGCGCCCACCGGGCCAGCGGCTGAGACAGCTTTTCCGGCTTGCGGGCACGCAGGAACAAAGGCCCGTCCCTCCAACCACGTGGTCTCGCCCGTGTATAAAAACAAACGCGAGCCAAGCGCATGCGCCGCGGGCCTTCCGCGCGAGCGGGAGTCGGAGTCACTGTTGGGGGCGGTGTCTATGGCGGGCTGAGGGCGCAGGCGCGGCGGCCCGAGGGCGCAGGCGCGGCGGCCCGACGAGCTGGGTTCCAAGGCAGCTGGTGGTGGCAGCGTCTCCGTTTCCGTGTGGGCGGCCGCGCGGCCCTGGGTGAGTGTTCGGGCAGCCCGGCCTCGGGCTGGGGGTGTCGGGGCCGGCTCAGGCTCCTCGGGCGGCCGCGGCCCCATGCGTTGGTCTTGCCGCGGTGATTGAGCCTGTCCGCGAGGGCAGACTGTAGCGGGTCTTAAAGCCACGCGCTCCGCTTCCGGCCGCTTCACTTGCGACCGGAAGTAGCGCCGCTGAGCTCTCACCTGAGAAGGCCGGAGTCCCTGGCTGGGAAGCGACCTAGCAGCTTCTGCTACTTTGTATAAGGCCCCTGCGCGCAGGATCAGTAGGGTCCTGTTTGATCTCGATTAAAATACTGGAGCTATTATTTTAAAGAGAGTTGGGCTAGATGTACGTCCGACGTTTTGGGCGTTGATAGAGTCAAGGTAGAGTTTGGGCGGATGGGGCAGGCCGCCTGTAAAGCTGCTGTTACGTGACTTCACTCGGCGTCTTCTCTGCTGTCATCCTGTGACAGGCTGCCCTCGCTTTTTTCCTCAACTTTTCCCATCATCTTGCTGCTTTGCCTGCTCCAAGTCCATTATCTGCACAGTTGTCCAAGTGGTCTCAGGCATAAAGTAGGTCATGCCATCATCACCCTACTTTACAGTTTTCAGAGTCATTCCATTGCACGGGGAGTGGAATCCGTGGTCGTGTTTTCCCAGGCCTTGTGTGATCTGGCCCTTGCCTGTCCCCTCTCAACTGTGCCTGCGTCCGACCAACTCTCCAAACCAGACCCAGTTCGCCCCTGGCTGTGGGAGCCCCAGTGCTGGGGGGAGGACGGTGAAGATGATTAAGCCTTAGAAGATACTCTGCAAGACTTAGGAACAAGCCCTTCTTGGCTCTTCTTAACTCAGAGTTAAGTAAATTCTCTTTGTCAAAGTAAAAAATTCTCTGTGTTCCAGACTTCTTGCATTATCATAAATGCACCAGCTTTTCCTAGTCTTAAAAGTTACACACCAGTTGTTGAGAGGCTGAGGTGGGTGGATCACCTGAGATCAGGAGCTCGAGAACAGCCTGACCAACATGGAGAAACCCTGTCTCTACCAAATACAAAAAATTAGTAGGGCATGGTAGCACATGCCTGTAATCCCAGCTACTTGGGAGGCTGAAGCAGGAGAATCACTTGAACCCAGGAGGCGGAGGTTGCAGTGAACTGAGATTGTCCCATTGCCCTCCAGCCTGGGCAACAGGAGTGAAACTCTTGTCTCTAAAAAAAAAAAAAAGAAAATCACACGGTTTTTCCTTAAAAGACGTTCACTGTACGTTCAACCTGATTGACTCCTGACTCCTAACTCAGATGTCACTATATCAGAGAGATCTCCTTGACCCCACACCTGCCTCCACAATTTCAATTAGGTTTCTCTTATTTTGTTAGAAAGCTTTGTACTTTCCACTTAACAGCAGTCACCACAATTATATTTGTATGTGTATACACACACACACATATATATGTAGTTTTAAAATGTCTGTCTTTCCCAAGAGACTCTAAGCTCTATGGAGAAGGAATTAGTTAACCTAGTACATTGCCTGGTGTAATTGACTCGCAGTAACTATTTGTTAGATGTATGATTATTTGACTTCTGAAATACTTTAATCTGATAAGAACCTTCTGATTTTCAACTCTCACTCCCAGAAGACTTGGTTTTTTGGCCACTGCCAGATGCTAAGTGGCTTCTAACCCCTTTCTCCCATTTCCAGGCACCTTCTGTGTTTTTTTTTTTTTTAAATCTTGCCCAGCTTCGACCCTGAAGTCAGTTACTTCAGCTACTCTTCTCAGCATCTTCAACCTGATGACACTTTTGCTCTGCCACTTCTGCTCTGAAAACCCTCAATAGTGCCATTTCCCCCAGAACTGCTAATTACTGAAAGAGGAAATTGTACAGCTCCAGAGATCGTGGGCAATCCACGGCTTTGTGGAGCAGGGGGATCCTCAGGTAGGTCCTCCATAGTGATCATCAATGTTTGTTCTCTGTCAACTGCCTTTTCTCTTGTACGGGACATTTATTTTAGACTCTTAGTCTTCAGCCCCTGTCCCAACTTTGTCTCCTGACTCAGGAACTGCCCAACTTGCTACTTTGTGGGATATTTTGTCTATGATCCACTTCAGCTTCCCTCGTCTCCACCTACAAATTTAGATCTATCAGGAGTCCTTCTGCCAGAGTCTGAGAAAGATGTGTTGTGCCTCCTGTTCATTTCTGCTCGGGACCTTCCACTTCTGCTGTCTCTTCTGGTACACTTTTCTGTGTGGGTTATCTCCTCTCTCTCCCTCTAGCCATTATATGCTGTAGTTTTTCTTGCCCTAGTTCTGTCCTCACCCCATTATTACTTTATCACTCTAGGTGATTCTCTGCCACAGGCAAGCTACTTAAAGAACAGGCCACTCCCTTGTGGCCTCCATTTCCTCATCCACTCATTTCATGCCAACTACATTTCAACTATACAGTATGGTTTTTGGCCCCATTGTTACACTGAAAGTTTTTTTTTTTTTTTTGAGGCAGAGTTTTGCTCTTGTTGTCCAGGCTAGAGTGCAGTAGTGTGATCTCAGCTCACTGCAGCCTCTGCCTCCTGGGTTCAAGCGATTCTTGTGCCTCAGCCTTCCGAGTTGCTGGGATTACAGGCATGTGCTACTACGCCCAGCTAATTTTTGTATTTTTAGTAGAGACAGGGTTTTACCATGTTGGGTCAGGCTGATCGCAAACTCCAGACCTCAGGTGATCCACCCGCCTCAGCCTCCCAAAGTGCTGAGATTACAGGTGTGAGCCACCGCTCCTGGCCTGAAACTTCTTTTACCAAGATAAATGGTGACCTGTCAGTATCCAGATTCACTCAGCTCTTTCTAATTCATTGGACCTTCTTTCTCCTTTTTTATTATTGGAAGTTTTCCCCAAACTTCATTACTTTTAACCTTGTCTTTGCACTACAATACTATTGTTTTTGATATTATTTTACAAAAATAAAAAAATGGATTACCTAATATTTTTGGTTGAATTGGCATCCTTTTTTCTTAAAAAATCCTCATACGTGTACAAATAAGAAAAATGAAAACATAATTAACTGCCAGCTAGTACAGAGACTGAGCTGGAATCCTGCTCCCTCTGTTGGAAAGGGAGGTGTGCTGAGCCTTCCTCTTAAAAATAATCAGCAGGCCCCCAAAGGAGGAACTTTCTCCCTGTGTTGTTTACTTTTTAACCTTTCCAATGTTAGCCTCCTTGTGCCCTCTAAAATGACCTCGGGTACCTGTTAGAGCCTTGGGAACCCTGGAACTTCTCACTCTGCTGATGTGTCCACTTGTCACCCAGACTTTCCTGTGTGCTCAGATTGGCATTTCTGACTGGATGCTGCACACGGTACTGACTACATGTAAGCTGCTTGCCAGTCCTGCTTCCCATCTGGTTCCTTTTTGAGAGTCTCATTTTTGTGACTGAATTCACTGGTGACTCATTTGTCCATACCAAACTTTTTATTATTTTAGACTTAGGTCTGAACCTCCTTTCCTTTCAGCAGATATTGAGCAACTTCTATATATCAGACCATGCATGGCTGATGTGTTCAAATCTTAGCTCCTCTGTCATATTTCTTGGGCCCCGGACACCATATATAGTTCCCTCAATGTTCATGTGACCTCTTGTCTGTGTCCTGGGCTAGCTGACCTGCCCTGCTCTGTGGTTACTGACATGCTACTTCTCCAGTAGATAGCCACTCGGGTGTAGATGATGCTGAATTCTTTGTATCCCAGTGCTTTATTGCTGGGCTTATTTTATTTAATGAGTAATGAGTGGGGCCCATTGGGGGCACTTGTCATTTCACAGAAAAGTTACAGTGCTCAAAGAAACCTCAGTTTATTCACAGTTAAAGGAACAGCAAGACTGATCTCTTGGTTATTGTGTTGATTTTTAATATATTTATTAGATATCATAATTGTATAGGTAATATAGTGAATATATTCTCCTTAAAGCAGGAAGTCCTGAGTATGTGGAGTATAATGTGAAAGTTCCCACTTACTTTTACCTTTGCCTTCACTTCCCCTTCCTGACTTGCAGGCTTAGTTTGTATCCTGCCAGATCATTCTGTGTGCAGGGTACATTTTTCAACCTAAATGTGTTTGTACCATGAATTTTTTCACTTAACATGGATTTTATATCAGTACTACAGAATATACTTAGTAGCTACATTAAACTATTAAAAATGTGCTCCACTAAACATCCTTGCACCTGTGTGTGACTAGTTCTCTGGAATAAATACCTAGAATTGCTTGACAAAGGTCGTGAGCATTTAAGATTTTAATAGATATTGCTAAGTTGTACCCCCAAAGGTCTTTACTAATTTATATTCTCAGCAGCAGCATGTGAGGGGAGATCCTCCTCCTTGTCTGTATTGGATTTATCAGGCTTTACATTCTTGCCAACCTGATGGGTGAGAAGTTATACTGTGAATTGAAATGGAGTTATTTTTGAGGGTTTTTTTTTTTAATTTTGGTGATTGACTGTCACTCTGTTGCCCATGCTGGAATGCAGTGGCAAGATCTTGCCTCACTGCAACCTCCACCTCCTGGATTCAAGTGATTCTTCTGCCTCATTCTCCCAAGTAGCTGCGATTACAGGTGCCCACCACCATGCCCAGTCAATTATTGTATTTTTAGTAGAGAACAGGGTTTCACCATGTCGGCCAGGCTGGTCTCAAACTCCGGACCTCAAGTGATGTGCCCGTCTCAGCCGCCCAAAGTGTTGGATTACAGACATGAGCCACCGTGCCTGGCCTATTTTTGAGAATATTTTAATTAATCTTTAAAAAAAACTTTTATTTTACAAGGTCTTGCTCTGTTGCCCAGGCTGGAGTGCAGTTGTGCTATCATTGCTTACTGCAGGCTCCATCTCCCAGGCTCAAGCGATCCTCCTGTCTTAGCCCTTTATAGCTGAGATTATAGGTGCACACCACCATGCCTGCTTAATTTTTTAAATTTTTAGTAGACACAAGTTCTTACTATGTTTCCCGGGCTGGTCTCGAACTGAGCTTTCTGTGTTTCCCTGGCTGGTCTCTGTTCTGCTGGTTTGGCCTTCCAGAGTTCCCGGATTATAGGAGTGAGCCACCGTACCTGGCCTAATTAGTCTTCTGAGATTCTGATTTGTTCCGAGTTCCTACTTTCTGGATAGGTGTTCTGCCCAGGAGTTTCTAGTCTCATATTTATACAGAAGCTCTTTCCTAACATCAGTTTCCTATGAATTACAGTTGATCTTGCCATTATAATATAAATCATTTGTGTCATAATGAAATGAAGATGCTGACTTGGAAAACAGCAGCCAAATGACTCAGCTGTTTTGAAGAATATTCCATGGCTATCACCCCAGGATTTTGGTGGCTGGCTTTCTTAGCTGGCTGCCTAGTTGATATTGCATTTCTGTTTTTGGTTAATTTTTCTTATTATCAGAACTCAAGAAGCTACATCGTTTGTGCCTTTTTAGTAAATTAATACTTAGAAACTTGAATTTATATAATTGGAAGATTATTACTTGATCTTTTGATAATCAGTCTGCTCTAATTATACAATATTTAAGAACTACAATGAATCCTACATAACAGAATGGCTTATAAATTTCGTTTTTTCCTTTTAGTTAGTCTGTAGAGAATGCCAAATGAGGGAATCCCCTACTCAAGTCAAACTCAAGAGCAAGACTGTTTAGAGAGTCAGCCTGTCAGTAATAATGAAGAAATGGCAATCAAGCAAGAAAGTAGTGGTGACGGGGAGATGGAAGAATGCCTGCACTCTCATTCCGTGGGTGACGGGCTGTTTACCTCTGCTGAGGAGTGTGCATCAGCAGCTCCAAGGAGAGGGCCAGCCTTGCTGCACATTGACCGACATCAGATCCAGTCAGTAGAGCCTAGCGCCCAGGCCCTTGAGCTGCAGGGTTTGGGTGTGGACGTCTATGACCAGGATGTGCTGGAACAGGGTGTGCTTCAGCAGGTGGACAACGCCATCCATGAGGCCAGCTGTGCCTCCCAGCTTGCTGATGCGGAGAAGGAGTATCGGTCGGTCCTGGATGACCTCACGTGAGTGCGGCCCATCTTTTCCCTTTCAAAGTTGTGGTTAAACATGATAGGGATATTCAGGTAATGGGGAGCTCTAGTATTCCAGAAGTTTAGGAGGTGTGTAGAACCTTTTATTTGGAGGACAGAGTCAATAAGGGCAGCCCTCAGCCTTGTCTTTGAGCCCCAGCCCTTCCCCTCAGGAGCAGCATTGTATATGGTAAGAGTCTCCGTCCAGCTCATGAAAGCCAGTTTCATCCATAATGTCCAGAAGAGAAGGGCTATTCACCAGCATGTGCACAAAGTGATCTCAGGAGAAGTGCACCTAAATTCTGGTGTTTCCTACTTGAGATACCAGGAATACATTCCGCCCCCTTCACATTTTTCTCTGTGCAGTAGTTTCTTTCTAGCTTGCTGTCCCCAAACTTAGTGTTCAGTCCTTTGGTGATTTTTCAGATTTGCATTTCTAGAAATAACGAGAAAGACTCCCTGGTATTCCTTGCTTCCATCCTAGTTTTTACTCTAGGAATGGAGATTTCATTTGTATTTTAGAGAGGGAGAAGACTTGAGCTCTTCTGAGCATGGCACATTAGTGGGGAAAAAGGGGAGGCTACGGACCTGAGCCAGGGTGGGAGGTGAAGACAGGAGAGGGGAAGCGAGAGGGTTGAGCTCACTTATCATTGCTGCTTGGCCCCCTGTTGGGCAGTGTTCTGGGCAGTGACAGGTAAGCAAGAAAGAAGGTGAGTGCTGAATTGGGTGGAGGATGGAGCAGTGTCACAGAGGATGGCTGGGGAGGGTGGAACGTGGAGCCCATGGCTGAGGCTGTCATGATTGTGGCTGTTGGTACTTCAAAGACATGCTTTCTGCTAACCATTCCCTGGTGTGTTCTTTTGGCCTCCTCAGTAGCAGGTGCTTGTTATAGTTATAGTCTGAGTGTTGAGGACATCAACTCTTTATAATGACACTTTTACATTTGGTCTTGGAAATGTGTCCTCTTTCTACAGAGGTGACAAAGGAGAGTTGTGGAGTCTCCATGCAGCGTGATGCTAGGTGGCTGGTGGCATGTGGTGCCTCAGCCAGAAATATGCATTGTTTATCCTGTAATCCACAGAGGTTACAAACAGGAAATTACACGAGCATCAGGGAGATTGAATTTGTGTTTTGAAAATTGGAAGGTGCAATTCTATGGTGTCTATTTTAGGAGTAATTTCTTTTAAATTGATTTGTTTTATTTGCACCACAAAACTTAATGTTATAGTAAGTGAATCTTCCATTTATGTAAAAGAAAAGTATTGTCACAGGTGTGTGATTTATGTAAGAAAACGTTTAAGCATTTTTAGGATGCTTCCAAACTTTAGAAGGCTTCCAAAACAGGCTTAAAAACCCATGTATGCATTTTTTCACGTAAAAGGACAACTTACCACACATTGTTCTAGCATAGTATCTTGAATAAAGGTATTTAAATAATGCTTGTAGAATGAATGAATCAGTTTATAAATGGGAATGAGCTGATGTAAATCAGCTAGATAAAAGAAAACACTAGCAGTCATCTGAAACCTCTAATGAGCCTTCAAGTTTTATTTGTGGCCAATAGAGATAATGTACTGTGATTTAGTTTCTTCTATCTTTTAGTTAAGAAGTAAAAGGGACATGTTTTTAGCATTTTTCTCTTTATAGTATGCTATAAAAATGTTATCAGAGTGAAAAATAGAAATTTATCTTATTTTTCAGGTCATGTACGACGTCCCTAAGGCAAATCGATAAAATTATTGAACAACTTAGCCCTCAAGCTGCCACCAGCAGAGATATCAACAGGAAACTAGATTCTGTAAAACGACAGAAGTATAATAAGGTGATTCAGAATAATGTATTCAATATTGCATTTTTAAAAAAGTCATCATTTAGGCCCACTTAAGAATGTAGGAAGTATTTTAAAAAGTGCTTATAAGATGTGAAGCAAATACTTATAATTACAGTAGAAAAATTTTGGGATGCTTTTGTATGTTTAATCTTTCTGCTGTTTCCCTTTAACATCCCATTCTGTCACATTTAAAAAAACACACATACATAGACACACACATCCATCCATACACACATCTATACGTATACAGTTGCTCCTTGATTTACAACAGGGTTACATCCCAACAAACCCATCATGAATTGAAAATATTGTTAGTCGAAAATGCATTTAATACTCTGAGAAACCTGTCTTAAAGTCAAAATATTGTAAGCCAAACCATATTTAAGTCCAGAGGCTCCTCAGCTTACAGTGGGAATATGCCCTGATAAACCCGTCATAAAGTTGAGAAATCATAAGTCAGACCCTGATAAGTCAGGGACCATCTGTGTATTTGAGAAAAGTTCCTTTTTGGCATTGCTTGCCTCACTCGGGTGCACTTCCCTAGTCTTCCTGCGTCACCATTTCTTTGGCCCGGCTTAGGGTCACACTGGCCTCTCGCCCCCTCTCCTGGTCTTGTGTGAATTCTTTTTTCTGCTTAGCCCTTGCTTTCTCTGATTGTCTCCACTCTGTTTCCTGGTGGTGGAACTGTTGACCCTCACCTAATTCTGCTCATTGTCGCGGGAGCCTGGCCCTTTATCCCTCCTTGAGCGTGTCGTCAGTACCCAGCCACACTGGGGCTGTACTTAGCTTCGGAGAACTTAAGGGTAGGGAATGTTTGTTACTTAGAATATTATCTTTATGAGGTTTGAAACCTTTTTTTAATAATTTATGTACAGCTTTGTAAGGTTTGAAATATTTTTTAGGATTTATATACCTCTTTGTTAAAATACATTGCAATAGATAGGAAAGGCTAGTTGTGACCATTTCATTTCTGCCATCTCAAATGACTAGCAGATGTCCTTGTGCTCACAGTTGATTCACTGCATCGATTAGAGTCCTTGCATCTTCTCTTTAAGCTCTCCAGGGGTAGGGCTGTGCATAGACTCAGTTCATGTGGCCCTTATACTTTCCACTCGCCAGTCTGGTATCTGCACCACCCCATCTTTTCTCACCTGCTTGCAGAATAGCTGTCCAAAGGTCAAAGCTAGTGGTTGCCCAAGGCAGGTGAGGTCCTCCCAAATCGGAAAGGAGACATCTGGTCTCTTGTGGGAGCATGTGAAATCGATGTGCAGAGACCTTCTTGGGTTTTTGGTGGGCTGGAATTTTAAGGGTATAGAGGACCAAACTTGAGACCACTTCAGGTCCTAGTCTAACTTAGTTATGCATTCTTGTCTTTCTTCAGCAGCTCTTTGACGGTTACAGGTAGACTATTCAGAGGGAAAATGCTTTAAACAGGATGTTGCTAAGAGAAAGACTGAGAAAAAACAAATTGCAAGTCATTGCAGTGTGGCATTTATGTTCAGGGTTTCCCCTTGCTCCACACTAATATTTAAAGTTGAAACATTCTTGACCTTGGGAAGATGAACCAGGTACCCCAGGCCCAGTTCATTGGGGAGGCCCCAGGAAGGGCACATATCAGAGTTCTGGTGATGTGGAAGGAAACGAGACAAAGAGGAGTCAGGGTGAAGGGCATGGCAAAATATATTTTTCTCTTAAAGCTCTTTGATAGGGTAGAATGCTAAAATGACAGTCATAAATATGGTAGGTTATCAAAGGGGATTGACTTTTTCAACTGAACATTTGTATTTTTATTTCTTATCTTATGGCTTATTGACTTCCATAGCCCATTGGCTCCTAAGATGACAAACACAGAGTAGTTTAGGGATTTTCCCAGTGTATAATGGGGAAACCAAGTAGAAGAAGTCCACCTTTCAGGTCAGTGCCTGTGTATTTAAGGGCTCGGGCACATAGAAGGCTGTCTGCCGCCCTCAGGAGAGCATGGGGGTGCAGGCATGCCTGTCTGCTGGGAACACTCAAGGCCCCTTTGCTGCTAGACAAGTGGTAGTTGCTCATATAGGGCTCTCTTGTAATAATAACGTGTGGAATTTTTATATAATGTATATTTTATTTGTATTTTACTTTGAATTAAAGTTTAAAATTTCATAATGTTGTCTTTTGTATTTAACAATAAATCACTTCATTGCTATTTTCTGTATTTGATATTTATCATTCAAGGAACAACAGCTAAAAAAGATCACTGCAAAACAAAAGCGTCTCCAGGCCATCCTTGGAGGAGCAGAGGTGAAAGTTGAATTAGATCATGCCAGTCTGGAGGAGGAGGATGCAGGTGAGGATGCTGGGAACAGTTTCTCTGTGTTCTTGAATAGATGCCTGATATCTATAGTCAGTGGAGGGTGTCTCTTTAGTCTTTGCCTGGGTTTTGAGAAAAACACATTTCTTTGCCTTAGTGTCAAAACAGATTTAGGAATACTCTGTTCTCTACATCTGCAGAGCCAAATCCCTTTCAAAGAGAATGAAAGTAAATTTTTAACTCAGCTCACTGGAGGCTGCTGGTACACATTTATTTTTACATTTAATACCTTGGAAATCTAAAACATTCTTATGTTGTTAATTTGGTAAAGACAGGTAACATCATGATTAATTTACACGTTGGAAGCCCAGCATCATCAATCCGCATTTATGGAATGGTTCTCACATGTCTTTTAGGAGTGTTTTTGGCAGGCTTCCCAAGCATCAGTTCTGTTGCTTAAGAAAAGACATCTTATTCAGGTTATACTATGGCCAGTATTTCATTTGGCCATTACTGTCTTGGATAGTTGTCTTTTGGAAAACCTTTTGGGAAAATTCGTAAGCTCTGGAACTAAATTATCTTTGCAGTCGTGTGTGTGTGTGTGTGTGTGTGTGTGTGTTGTTAGTGGCTGCTTAGTCATTGACTACTTGAAGTATAGAGCTGCTTAGGATTAAATTCTCTAAGCAACTATTTTCTATCAGCTTTAGAAGTTTATTCAGTAAGATGAGAATTGTTATGAAGAATTGAGGCAATATAAAAAATATTAGAAAAATATGTGGTTTTTTTCTTTTTTTATTGAGACAGAGTTTCATTCTTGTTGCCCAAGCTGAAGTGCAATGGCACGATCTTGGCTCACTGCAACCTCTGCCTCCCAGGTTCAAGCAATTCTCCTGCCTCAGCCTCCCGAGTAGCTGAGATTACAGGCATGTACCACCACCCCTGGCTAGTTTTTTTGTATTTTTAGTAGAAACGGGGTTTCACGATCTTAGCCAGGCCAGTCTCAAACTCCTGAGCTTAGGTGATCCGCTTGCCTTGGTCTCCCAAAGTGCTGGGATTACAGGCGTGAGCCACTGCGCCAGGCCCAAAAATACATGATTTTAAAATTCGGTCTCTCAGAATTCATTAAGCCAATGACCAGTGCTTTTGACTGCTGTGTACTATGTTTCTCATTGGTAACAGATGTTTGTTCCTGTCTGGCTGTTACTGTCTTTCACCTCCTACTGTGACTTTGGTAGTAGAGTTAATAGTTACATTGTCTAGGGTTAATAGCTACCTCCTCAAATCCTAGAGCCCCTTTTTATCCTTGCGTCACTCTGCCTGTCTACAGCAGCTGACACTTCTGTTCCTTCTGGGATCCCTGCTTCTCTCCTGGTTTTCCTTTTGGCCTGCTGACTACTTCTGCATAGTTATTTCTGGCCTTATCTTAGATGTTGATGTTTCTCAGTATTTCTCTGAGCCCTCTTCTTGTTCTACTGCCTCTCCTTGAAGAATGTCATCTCTTTCCTATGGCTTTTGTAGCCACCTAGGTTCTTCTAGTATCTTATACAGATCTGTAGACATCTGGTTTTGCCCTTTTTTTGAGCTCTTAGTTCCTATTATTTCTCTCTGTCTGAACACCAGCCAACACTTGAGAATTGAGGCAAAATGCTCAGTGTAAAGGAAAAGATTTGTTAAATGGACTATATATAAAACCAAGAACTTCTGTTCATCAGAAGATAGCATTTAGAGAGTGAAAAGGCAAGATACTGAGCTGGAGAAGATATTTGCAATACATATGTGACTCAAAGGACTCAAATCTAGAATGTATGAAGAACTCCTAGAAATCATTTTAAAAAATAGACAAAGAAAAAAATGGGCAAAAGAGTTGAACACTTTCTACACAAAAGAGGCTGTCCAAAAGATAAATTCATGAAAGGTATTTCTTTTGTTAGTCATCAGGGAAATGTAAATTACAGCGACAATGTGGTACCGCTACACAGCTACTGGCATAGCTAACATGGAATGGCAAGAATGTGCGCCAGTTGGAACTTTCTGATACAGTTGTTCGGACTTTGGAAGGTAACACTTTGGAAAACCGACAGTGTCTGCTAAAGCTTAGCATACCCAGAGAATTATTTATTTATCTATACATGTTACCAAAAGATCAGAATATTCGTAGTAACATTATTCCTAGTGGCCAAAACCTGGAAGCCACTCAAATGTGCATTAATAGTGACAGTTAACAAACCACAGCTATATTCAACAGTAAGTATGCAGGCCAAAAGTGTAGTGTTACGTGAAAGAAGGTGGACACAGTGCAGACATTTCCACTTACATAGCGTTCAGAGACAGGCACAACTTGTCTATATGTTAGGAGTCAGGTCCATCATTATCTTGGGGGGTGTATAGAGGCTGGGAGGTGGCCTGAAGGGCTCATCTGGTGGTGCTAGTAATTTCTTTTACTTGATATGGGTGCTAGTTTATGAGTACACTTTTTTTCTGAATATTCACTGGGCTCTACACTTTAATATATTGTGCACTTTCAGATGTATATTTTATTTCAGTGCAAGTTTAATGAAAAACTGGGTATCATTGGCCTGCAAGAATTGTGATTTTAGAATATGAATTCCTTTCTATTAAACCTTAGGTCTTTTGGTATTTTGGTTATGTGGTAACTTTGCTGGAGATGAATTTCAACTAATGAAAGAGGGATTTGGCTGGGTGCGGTGGCTCACGCCTGTAATCCTAGCACTTTGGGAGGCTGAGGTGGGTGGATCACCTGGGGTCAGGAGTTCAAGACCAGCCTGGCCATCATGGTGAAACCCCATCTTTTTATTAAAAAAAATAAAATAAAAAATGAAAGGGATTCTTTTTGGGTGACTTTACACTTATGGTGTAACTTCCAATTTTAATTCATATCTTCAAGTCAGTTAACTTCATGTATCTAACACGGTGCTGCTGTCCAATAGACCTTTTTGCAGTGATGAAAACGTTCTCTATGTTGTCCATTATAGTAGCCATTAGTCACGTGGAGCTCTTGAGCACTTGAAAAAGGGCAAGTGCAGCTTTGGAACTGAGTTTTTAACTTAATGTAATTTAAATTTAAATAGCTACAGGTGACTGGTAACTGACATGCTGGGCAGCGTAGAATGGACATTTATGTTTTTCCTATTTAGGCACATAGTCCCTCAGATGCCTGTTTTCGGTTTTACTGTCTCTTGAATTTAAGTCCATCTGAGTGTTGGTTTTAGCAATGATGTGGGAACTTAGGAGCTTGCTTCCTCATGGGCTATTCCTCAGCTGATAAGGAAACACAGCTAAACTTGTTTATTTATAACTCTGTAGAGTAATAAGCCTATTCTTGGATGGCAGAGAGTATATTTATAGTGAAATATTTTGGAGGAAAGTTACTGAGAAGTCATATTTTTGAATGGGAATATATTAAATATAGCATGATGGTATAATAAATTTTATTCTATCCTTCATGTGTAACATGCTTTAGTGCATGGATGATTTTTTATATGAGTTACTTGTAGGTGCCTAATATTTCTTGAAAGAGTGAGCATTTCTTTTGTACTCTGGGAAAGTTTCATGCTAGTGTGAAATGCATTGCTATTCTTCTTTCAGAGCCGGGGCCATCCAGCCTCGGCAGCATGCTCATGCCTGTCCAGGAGACTGCCTGGGAAGAGCTCATTCGCACTGGCCAGATGACACCTTTTGGTACCCAGATCCCTCAGAAACAGGAGAAGCAGCCCAGAAAAATCATGCTCAATGAAGCATCAGGCTTCGAAAAGTATTTGGCAGATCAAGCAAAACTGTCTTTTGAAAGGAAGAAGCAAGCTTGTAATAAACGAGCAGCTAGAAAAGCTCCAGCTCCAGTCATGTCTCCGGCCCCAATGCAAAATAAAAACAAACCAAACAAGAAAACCAAAGTTCTGTCAAAAAAAGAGGAGCGTTTGAAAAAGCAAGTCAAGAAACTCCAGAAGAGGGCTTTGCAGTTCCAGGGGAAGGTGGAATTGCCAAAGACATGGAGACCTTGGGAGTCAGACATGAGGCCAGAGGCAGAGGGAGACTCTGGGGGTGAAGATTCTGAGTACATCCCCACAGAGGAGGAGGAAGAGGAGGAGGAAGATGATGAGGTTCAGGGGGTGGAGGTGGACCTGTCTGGAGATGATACTGACTATGAACTGAAGCCTCTGCCCAAGGGCCGGAAACGGCAGAAGAAAGTCCCAGTGCAGGAGATTGATGATGACTTTTTCCCAAGTTCTGGAGAAGAAGCTGAAGCTTCTCCTGGAGGAGGAGGAGGAGGAGGAGGAGGAGGAGGAGGAGGAGGAGCAGGAGAGCGGAAAGTAGGGAGATATCGAGATGATGGAGATGAAGATTATTACAAGCAGCGGTTAAGGTCAGTCTGCAGGGATCGTAAATACATTGTACTGTTTTCTTTATCTTAGGTGACAGGTTTATTACTATGTAAACATTCTAGATGCAGCTTAATATATTAGACCCCTGAGTATGCAGAGGTTGGATTTCTTCTAGCCTTAACCTGCTAGAAGCAATGGGGCCCCTAAGTCCTTAATGGAGCTGTCCCCACATGCATGTACTTCTAGGTCATTTTTTTTTCTTTTTTTTTGAGATGGAGTCTCCCTCTGTCTCCAGGCTGGAGTGCGGTGGCACAATCTCGGCTCACTGCAACCTCTGCCTTTTGGGTTCAAGCGATTCTCCTAGCCTCCCAAGTAGCTGGGACTACAGGCGCACGACACCACGCCTAGCTAATGTTTTTGTATTTTTAGTAGAAACGGGGTTTCACCATGTTGGCCAGGATGGTCTCGATCTCTTGACCTTGTGGTCTGCCTGCCTCGGCCTCCCAAAGTGCTGTGATTATAGGCGGGAGCCACTGCGTCTGGCCTACTTCTAGTTCTTTATTTGGATTTGGAGGCAAGTCTAAGATGAAAAACTTAAAAGAAAGAAAAAGAAATATTGTTCTTTCAGAGCCAGGGCCATCCAGTCTCGGCAGCATGCTCATGCCTGTCCAGGAGGCTGCCTGGGAAGAGCTCATTCACACTGGCCAGATGACACCTTTGTTAAGAGGCATACAGAAGGGCTGAGTGAGCTGTGTCTCCTTTATACCGGCCTTCACTCTGGAATAAGTGTCAGGAAAAAGAAAAGGGTGAATTATGTCATGCATCCTGGATAGAGGTTTCTGTTTTCCCTTTTGAAGCAGGAAAGTAATTTTGGAGAATTTTTTCCAAAAAAGAGCTGAAACTTAATAAGTTTTGACATAGAATAAGCTTACTTTTGTAAATCTTTCCTTTGCCTTGAGGAAATAGTCATCTGCATAATTATAAATGGCCATCATGTGAAAAGTGTACTTTGTATGCACAGCATACCTTTCTTTTCACTGTTGTTTTTTTATGCTAGAGACTGACTTTGGCTTTCAGCTCCATGACTTTGTCAGTGTATGATGCAAACAGCATAAAAGGGAAGGTTAACATGTGAAACATGAAGTCTGAATTGCATATTGCCACACGTTTTCTATGAGCCAGGAAAGCTAATCTGTGCATTGCAGGCCTCCCCACGGTGGCCCACTGAGCACAGTGTCACTGCCACGCATTTCAATTCTGCATTAGCTCACTTAGCTCTAAGGAAGTCAAAGGGAAAAAGGAACCTTATTACTTTTAAAATGCATGATAGTGGGATGACTTTTTCCCAATCCTCAACATTGTTTTCTTATTTCTCAAGGTGAGGAGACCTAGTTTGTTGTATTTATTGGCCTTCATGAGTGAAGGTTGACCTGGTGTTTTTCTTGTTACTTAGAACTGCTCGTTACCCCTGTCCAGACACTACACAGATTCCATAACCTTTCCAAAATAGATGCATCAGAGTTCTTTTAAAGAATAATCTGAGGACCTGTGACTTAAATCCTGTTTACAGCTGTGGCACTCACATTCTTGTAGCACCTTATGTAGTAATGCACAGTTGAGGAGTGGCTTATATTTGTCATTCCTCAGCGCAGCTTTCGTTTCTGTGTATGTTTATAACCTGTGAAGATGTTGGAGGAATATTGCGTAGTACTCTTGAGCAGTGAACAGTGTCCAACTTTTTCTTAACTTTGGCAAAGAATTAATAAAAGTGTAAATCTCAACATATTGATTATAAATGGAGCAATATATATTCTTCCAATTAAATTGGGTCAGTATTAAATATGTTTAAATATATTAGTATTTTGATCAAGAGCAATTTATTTTGATTGAATTTTAAATGTGGGTTTAGTTTAATTTCATGGCAATAAGTTTTTCTTAATAATGTTAAGATTGTAAAACAATTTATTATTTCCAGAGCCATATTATAAGCCAATATTTTGCTAAAGCTACAGTAAAATCTGAAATGAATTTCAGAAATATCAATAACTCTTAATTGCCACCAAAATACGATAGCTCTTAACATTTTATAGCTACAGTTATCAAGGCTGTTAAACTGCAGATATCCACATTGAAATATTTGTATTACATCTCCTTTGGTGCTGTTTGGATTGGGGAATGTTGAAAGAAAGTAAAATGCTCAAGATTGAGAAGAAGCATATTAGTACTGCCATCTCTCCATATTTTGTTACTTGTTGCTGATCTTTGTAGACCGATTGAAATGGTAATGCCATTCCCTTGAGAAACAAAAAGACCAAATTTAGGGTTGCTTGTTTAGCAGTGGTTTGAGATGGATGATTAGAATAAAGTCATGTAGTTTACAACATAGAAAATATGTTTTTTTTTTTAGTGATTAGAATTTAGGAATACTTCCCAGGGTAGGTACCTTTTGCTGAATTTAACACCTTTTACTGAGGTTATAGCCTGTTAATTATAATGGTCTTTTCAACTCTAGGAAGTGAGAGTGGGTGACTTCTGGATGTCTCATTCTCTTTATTCTTTCAGCTTGAGAGCCACCAGCCTTTCACTGGCACTAGTTTTACACTAACTAGGTACCTTTGTTTTAGCTGATACTTACTAAGAATTTCCTGCTAGGCCCTTTCCATAGCTTCTTTCTGGAACTGGACAGTCGTACTTTGGATCCTGCTTTCTTTGATTTGGCTCAAACCCTTAGCTCAGTCTTTGAATTTTTAACCATTTTTCAAGCTGTATATTCCCGCTTCCCACATGTTTCTGCTGCCTTCTCTGCACTGAACTGTATCTGGAAGCTGGTTCTTCAGTGGATTCCCTGGTTTTCATACCCTTTCACGTCATACAGGATGAATGAGCCTCTGCTTAGAAGTAAATGTTCTGTCGGTTCTTATTCATGTCAGTAGTATACAGGTCTTAATAAAACATCCATTATTTTTTCATTTTAATTTTGTGCTAACATGGTTTCCATTTGGTTATGGCTCTTGGTTGTGAGGTCTAGTGCTTTCTTAAAATATACTACTTTGCACATTATGGGCCTGGGAATTCCAGGTGCCAATTAAAGATTTAATAGAACAACACACTTGCAGTGTTTGATGTGTGTTCCTGGTGAGCACCTACATGCTGCTTGCCTAGTCTAGGCTGTGCAGCCAAGACAGCCCTGCATGGCCCAGAAGACCATACATTGTATATGTACCTTTCCCTTTCAGGGTGACAAAGATCAGGGCGCTTGTCCCCAGTCCTTGTTACCTCCGTGTTGTTGATTCACCTCCCAGTTGACGTATATGAGGTCACTCCCCATTACTTTATCTTTGCTTCCATGTCAAGAATGCATATTTGCATTCTTGGACTGGCTTCAAGGGTTTCTGGCAAAAAATCTGCGGGCTGTTAGTGGACATGGGCACAAATAGGACCTAACCAAGTGTGAAGGGAATAATGAATTCAGACTGAGGTATTTGGAAGAGACTGTGGAGGAAGTTCATCCACTATAGGGGCCTTGTCTTGTTGGGTAGCTCGGATATGTTAATATGGCCCTTATGATGCACATTAACAATGTTACGCATTTGCCCCTAAACTCTAGGTGCATAATTGAGAAGGGAAGGAATTTGCTTTGTTTTGGAGGCACATTATTTCCTCAGGGGTCTCATTTGGATTGTCTTGGAGATCGATGTGATGTTACAATGTACAGAGAGGCTGAGGACAGGGAGGGCAGGTGGGCTTCACTCTCCAGCCGGTTCTGATCTCTGGGGAGTGGTAGACTATTCAGGGGTCTCCTAGGTTCTGTTTGGGTGGGCTGGGAAAGAGTGCTGTAGTTCCTTAGTGATGTCTGTTGTAGGCACACTGGGGAACTAGCAACATTCATGTTAGGTATTTGTCAGTCGACAAATGTCACTGACTATTGCCTCTTTGTCTAGCAGTGTTCAGCACTGCTTGGTCAGGCTGTGGGGCATAGATGGGTTGCATTCTAAGTGAGAAGATGCACTTCCAGAGACTTTTTGTCTCTTCTTGTTGGCAGAACTGGGATTAGTATTTATCATTTGACTTAAACTCATTCCCCAAGCTCATACTCTGTTTTTATCTGCTGGCAATTATTGTTAAAGTTGAGCACAGACTAGAGCAAAGACTAGAGCACAGACTAGAGCAAATTTATCTGCCAGCAATTATTAAGTTGAGCACAGACTAGAGCAAAGCTTCCCCACACACAGACTGATTATGTGGCATCACCGGGAGCCCCCAGTGGTGGAGATGCTGACTCAGGAAGTCTAGTGCGGGGTCACCAGGCAGGACTTTCTAAAAATGTTCCCAAGTGGCTCTGATGCATTGTCAGATTTGGGAGCTAGGGATTGAAATAAGTCAATCTTGCATACTTCTTTTTGGGGCTGCAGCTTTTGGCTGATGCAGTTTGTATGTCAGTTCCTCAAACATCCTCTTTAATGTGCCCTGCATGGTTGTGTGTACACAGGGGTGGGCCTGGCAGGGAGCTTTAGTTAAATGCTGTATGTCATAGAGCATCTGGTTCTTGTAGGCTATGTGCGTCAGAGTCACCTGGGGAGCACTTTCAGAAGGCAGGGGCCTGGGCTCAGCCTGGGGAGTCCAAGGCAGCAGGTGCAGGGCCGGAAGAGCTGGGTGCTGCACTTATGTTTTGGCTGAGCTCTTGCTGACTCCGAGGGGAGGTTGGTGACATTCTTCATAGTCACAGGCCCTTGTTCAGTACGAACTATGTTCTCATTTAGGAGAGCTTCGAGGCAGTTGGAAAGCATTGTTGGTAAGGATGTTGAGGTTTGAGAATGTAATGCTTTTTTCTCTACTTCGGCCCACAGTCAGCAAATAATTGCCTCTGAGATAAATCCCCAACCTGTGCCCACCCCCATCAGGGAAACACAGTGGGGAGTTCAGAAATGGACTCTTCAGTTGGTGGTACGTGAGTCTCTTCAGATGACCTGGTGCATTGGGCTAAGCTGCTGAGTGCACAGCCTGAGGTGGATTTGAGTTGGTTCCTCTGAATGGTTTGACGTCTCCCTCCCCACCTTCCAGCACTTCTGATGAGTCCCTATTTTTTATTGTAAAAATATGATAACAATATTAAGATGAAAAAATGACCTCTGTATTTTATGTTTTTATTTTCGACATGTCACTCCAGTCTTTGGTTCTGTGCATATATGTCTTTATGTAGTTATAATCACGGCCCCTCCAGTTAATTGGCTTGCCCACAGTCTTACTATGAAGTAGAGCTGAGGTTTGAAGTTGGCTGGGCCCTGTAACATGTATTTTCTTCCCTTTGTGGGATTGGGTGGAAGGTGTAATGTTAGGTATGACCACAGGGTGGTGCCAAGAATCAACACATAGCTACCCTCACCTTCATTGGACTGGAAACCAAACCAAAAACCTGGGAATTAATTGGATGAGGATTCAGAGAGATGGCTCAGAAGTCTGGAAGGTCTGACAAGTATGGGGTGGGTGGTGATAGAATTTACCTCATGGTCTGGTGTAACCTGAATCTGTAGTCTTGATGCCTGTTGATATAGTGGGGTTTTAATACATTTTTGATCCTAATGGTTTTTCTTATGCCCTGTTTTTTTACCTTTCTTACATGAATAACTTTGAGATGTAAAGGGCTGATAAAGATTCCATTCATTGTGTAAGTCTTACGGAATGTCTTCTAATAGTCTGTGAGATGTAATCTCCTGTGAAGATAATACTCTTCATTGTCCTCCCATTGAACACTGGGCCTCTGTGGCTAGGGACCCGTTGGATCCTGGCTTTGGAGGGTTGGGTTGGGCACATGCACTGTTCTGAGGAGGGGGCTGTCAGCATTTCAGATGCTGAGGAGTCAAGCTGAGTAGGATGACTGATGTGAAGAGAGTCTTGTGGATTTGGAATGTTGAGGTCGTGAGGGCCTGAGCAAGGGTGGCATTGAGTGATGGTAAGGGCGGGGCGGTACACAAGAGCAATGGTGGCTGACATGTTTGAATGCATACCACTTAGTGGTTCTTGTTATATTGATTAATTTGTTTAATCCTTACAGTCACCCAGGAGATGGGACTTAGAGCCCAGAGAGATGAAGTCATTTGCTCAAGACAGCAGTCAGTGGAAGGGCTTGGAGAAGGAGAAGGGGTGTGAAGGTGGTTTGGGACACATGAGACTGATCTGGCTGCTTGGTTTGCTGCAGCAGACTGAGACAAACATTGCTTCAGTGCCTAGTTTGTCCCTCCACTTGATGGGGGCCATCTCCACCACACTGTCCCATTCCTAGCCTGAAACACTTCCAAAGGCGGTGCCCTGAGAACCACCACTCTCCCAGCCTGTCTCCATTTTATTGTCTTCTGGGAACCTCTTCCTCTTTCTTCTGCCTAGCGCCTGTTTGCACTGGGATTGTCCTATCTGTCCTTCAGTTGGATCCTGGTTTGCACTGGATGAGGATTCACCAATTTTAGGCTGTGCTTCAGCAAAGGCCAGTTCAATTCACATTATGGAGGTTGATTTGCTTGTACCTTTTTTTTAAAGCCTAAATTAAAAAAAAAATCTGCCAAAATCTCAGTTTAGTAAAAGTTTAAGATTTTTGTCCAGAAACCTAAATAGAATGATTTTAAGAATGTTCTTATCATCTCTGTTCTTTTTTCTCAAGAAATAAGCCTGGCCAGGCACAGTGGCTCATACCTGTAAACCCAGCACTGTAGGAGGCCAAGGCAGGAGGATTGCTTGCCTTCAGAAGTTCGAGACCAGCCTGGGCAACATGGTGAAACCCCACCTCTACAAAAAATAGAAAAAGTTAGCTGAGTGTGGTGGTGTGCGCCTGTAGTCCCAACTACCCAGGAAGCTGAGGTGGGCATATCACTTGAGGCTGGGAGAAAAAAAAAAAAAGAAATAAGCCTATGTTGTTCTTTTTCTTTTAGGAATCTGTAAGTTGAAAGAAAAAGTTACACTCTCAAAACCCATTTATGCCTAGTGTTCCGTTATTGGAACACTAAGCATGTGGGAGTTATTTTTATCCTACTGCTCAAGGTAATTGCAAAGGTCTGATTTTTCACACGTCTGCCTCCTGAGGGTACATATTATCACATGGTGCACAGAGTTAGTCACTGCTGCAGATACTGGCATGCTGGGTGCTTATCAAAAAGTGATGGGAGTTTTTGGAAACATTTTTGAGAAAGTATCCAAAGACAGGTACATAAAACTTCACTGCACTACATCCTATACTAGTAATTAAAAAAATAACTTCTCTACTAGTTATGCTATTGTTCTGTAAAAAGAAAATATGGAAATTATTATTGTTGCATTAATTACAGGTTTGACATTTTTCATGTTCCATTTTTGGAACACTAGGCAAAACCACTACTGCTAGGACTAATAATACCTTTTTTCCGTTTTAGTCCCAAGATGCCTCGAACTCTAAGTGTACATGAAATAACTGACCTTTTAGAGACAGATGACAGCATAGAAGCAAGTGCTATAGTGATACAGCCACCTGAAAATGCTACAGCACCTGTTTCTGATGAGGACTCAGGAGATGAAGAAGGTGGAACAATAAATAATCTGCCACGTTCTTTGTTGTGCACAGCTGCGTATCTTATTGAAGATGGCTCTGATGCTGAGTCTGACTCAGATGATCCCTCATACACACCTAAAGGTGACTCTCCTGATGAAGTTCCATCTACATCTACTGTGCAGCAACCTCCACCATCAAGGAGGAGGAAAATGACAAAAATTGTTTGCAAATGGAAAAAAGCTGACTTAACTGTACAGCCTGTAGCAGGTAGAGTTACAGCACCACCAAACGATTTCTTCACCAGAATGAGAACTCCCACAGAAATTCTTGAACTTTTTCTTGATGATGAGATCATTGAACTTGTTGTCAAGTACTCCAACTTATACGCTTGCAGTAAAGGTGTACATCTTGGCTTGACTAGCTCCGAATTCAAATGTTTTCTGGGAATTATTTTTCTGAGTGGTTACGTCTCAGTTCCTAGAAGGCGTATGTTTTGGGAACAAAGAACAGATGTGCATAATAAACTGGTTAGTGCTGCCATGAGGCGTGACCGCTTTGAAATTATATTTTCTAATTTGCATGTTGCTGATAATGCAAATTTGGATCCAGTGGACAAGTTTTCCAAGTTGCGACCTCTCATAAGCAAACTCAATGAAAGATGTATGAAGTTTGTTCCAAATGAAACATATTTCAGCTTTGATGAATTCATGGTTCCTTATTTTGGTCGTCATGGGTGCAGACACTTTATTCGGGGAAAGCCCATTCGGTTTGGCTATAAGTTTTGGTGTGGTGCCACATGTCTGGGCTACATTTGCTGGTTTCAGCCATATCAGGGTAAAAACCCAAATACTAAACATGAGGAATATGGTGTTGGTGCGTCAGTTGTCCTTCAGTTTAGTGAGGCACTTACAGAGGCACACCCTGGACAATACCATTTTGTATTCAATAACTTTTTCACCAGTATTGCACTTCTTGATAAGCTCAGTTCAATGGGACATCAGGCAACGGGTACAGTGAGAAAGGATCGCATTGACAAAGCTCCACTGGAATCAGATGTAGCTTTAAAGAAAAAAGAAAGAGGCACATTCGATTATCGAATTGATGGCAAAGGCAATATTGTTTGTAGATGGAATGATAACAGTGTTGTCACTGTTGCCTCATCTGGTGCTGGTATCCATCCCCTGTGTCTTGTCAATCGTTATTCCCAGAAACTGAAAAAGAAGATCCAAGTTCAGCAGCCAAACATGATCAAAGTGTATAACCAGTTCATGGGAGGTGTAGACAGAGCTGATGAAAATATTGATAAGTATCGGGCGTCAATCCGTGGAAAGAAGTGGTATTCAGGCCCTCTTTTGTTCTGTTTTGAATTGGTCTTACAAAACGCTTGGCAGTTGCATAAAACATATGATGAGAAGCCAGTGGATTTTCTGGAGTTTCGTCGACGTGTGGTGTGCCATTATCTGGAGACCCATGGTCATCCTCCAGAATCTGGCCAGAAAGGAAGACCTCAGAAGCGTAACACTGACTCACGTTATGATGGCATAAATCATGTGATAGTCAAACAGGGAAAGCAAACGCGATGTGCTGAATGTCATAAGAACACCACTTTTCGATGTGAAAAATGTGATGTTGCCTTACACGTGAAGTGTTCTGTTGAATATCACACTGAATAGCGGGTGTCACCACCTCCTGAGACAAGACACATAATTTTTTGCATTATGTACAGTATAGCAGTAGTTTTGCCTAGTGTTCCACTTTTGGATCATTACGTAACACTGGAACATAATAAATTTTTTTCTCTTCAACTTTTTGTTCCTTGGTTTTTTTCTAGGTAACATAAGAATTTCATGCAAAAATTTTAAAAATTGCAACCTCAGACATAAATGGTTTGAAGATGTTTTCTTAGCACATTGGCTTCTTTTAAATAACAACGCTGAAACACAAATGAAGACTAATTCTGCTTCCTGCTCTGCACACACCTTTCATTCTCGGCTCTGGGCGTAATTGTCTGCATCAGTCTTAATTTACTCCATGAGATCTGCACTCCTAACTGAGGGTATTTCATCTGCTCGGATATGCCAATTAAGTTTACCCAGATAGACTATAAAAAGGCAGATAAGAAAAGTAAAGCACCAAGTATCTCAATTTAGCAAATTAGGCTAATCTGTGAGGGATTCTTAGCTGTCTGAAACAGAAAACCTATGGTACTACAGAATGCAAACTATATTAAATACCCAGCCTAGTGCCTGAATATATTTTTTAAAATCAAACTGTACTCATTGTGCCTCTGTTGTCAAATTTCTTAAATGGATATTGCAGTAGGTAGAGAATGATCCTGAGGTTGAAAGGTCACTCGGTATTAAGAATGATTTAACTGTATGGTGTGTAGCTTTCTCCTTGTAGTCAGCGCAGACTACTCTGTGTGCAGTGACCCTTGCAATATAAAAATACTACGGTAGAGCAGTAAGGTCTCTTTTGAATTTTGAGCACCTCGCTATGTGACTTCCTTGAAGTTTTGGAGAGGCATATTTATTAATATGATCTCAGGCTACTAATATTTGACAAATCCTATTAATAAGTATATTCTCTCCCTTTTCTGGGTTGGTATGGGCAGTTGTGTACGTTGATTTGTCTGGTATAAAATGTGTATTATGTGATTGTTCAGCCTATATTACAGTCCAAAGAACTGCTAAACTCATTTTACTGTTACTTGCAAAAGTTCACAGGGGTGTATTGAAGAGTGAGTTTTGACTTACCTTGGACAATATTGAGGTGGGGAAGGAATCATGTTATTGTACAGAAATGAAGGCAGTCTTTCCCTTCTTTAAACCTTAGTCCTGATTTTTTTTTTTAAGACAAAATTTGAATTGAAGTTTTAGAGTTTGGTTTGTTCTTGTGCAATTGCTTTCATTCTGTGGCAGTTAAAGAGGACCCTTCTGCTGGCACTGTGAGAAAAGGAGTGGTACTAGGGAGTTGGGAAAATACTTTTTGAGAGACAGTGTTATGTAACAGGAATATAGACTCTAGAACCTAATTATCTGGGTTTGAGTCTTTTCCTTAACTCATTGGTAATCTTGGATGGCTTCCTTTATCTCTCCCTGTCTGCTTCAACTGTTAAAAAAAAAAAAAGAATTACAATAGTATTGATATAGTTTGGCTTTTTGTCCCCACCCAAATCTCATCTTGAATTGTAATCCCCATGTGTCAAGGGAGTTACCTGATGAGAGGAGATTCGATTATGGGGGTGGTGTTCTGCCATGCCATTCTCAAGATAGTGAGTTTTCATGAGAGCTTATGGTTTTGATAGTGGAAGTGTTTCTTGTGCTTGCACTCACTTCCTTCTGCCACCCTGTGAAGAAGGTGCCCTTCACCTTTTGCCATGATTGTAAGTTTCCTGAGGCTCCTCAGCCATGCTGAATTGTGAGTCAGCTAAACCTCTTTCCCTTATAAATTACCTAGTCTTGGGTATTTCTTTATAGCAGTGTGAAAATGGACTTGTACATACAGTATCTACCTTATTAGGTTGTAAGGATTAATAAATGTGAAATACTTAAAATAGTGCCCAGTACACAGTGTCACTGGCAGTCATAATTACTATTTGCTTTCTGAACCAATTAAAAAATATGTATGTATGTGTATATATATAATCTCAAAACAAAACTTGTCCAGAGCTAGCTGACTTTCCTTAAGGAGGCAGTATATAGCATAGGGGATAGGTGCCATGGGCCATGGAGTGAGTGCCAGAACCCTACCTAATAGCTTTGAGGTCTTGTGTATACCTCTCACCTGTAAGATGGGGATCATAGCAGTATCTTCTTCACCGGTGCTGATACATGTAAGATATTTGGCATGTATCAGACGCTTGGTAAATATTAGCTATTCTTGTTACTCACATGCCCACTAGCTAAAAGTTATGACAAAGATTCCACCAAGCCAGTAAGATGCTTGAAATGAGGGTCTGTGAGAACCATAAAGGAGGGTGTATAAATATTGATACATGTGAAAAGGTGACCTTTCACAAGTAAAGGCAGTTTAACAATTGATATTACAGGTTGATCATCCCTAGTCCAAAAATCCAAAATCTGAAAATTTTTGAGCAACATGATGCTACAATTGGGAAATTCCATATTTGAGCTCATATGTTGGGTCTCAGTCAAAACAGAACTATGTTTCATGCACAAAATATTGTGTAAAATTACCTTCAGGCTGTGTGTATAAGTTACATATGAAACGTAAATGAATTTGTGTTTAGTCTTGGATCCCATCCCAACATATCTCATTGTGTATATGCAAATATTCCAAAATCTAAAACACTTCTGGTCCCAGGCATTTTGGATAAGGGTTATTCAACCTATAATAGGCATAGTAAAATCATTAGCTGTTACAAACTTTGTTTTATTGATGTTATGCTTTTGGTACCTTTTTGTTAATAAGCTTAAGGCCCACTTAATGATAAATATCTATAAAAATATAAGCACCATATCAATATTGGGAAGAAATATAATTATTTCTCCTTTGAGCACACTAGGGGGCACTAGACATCTGTCTAGGGGATGTCTAGAACCTGCAACATGCCCCTTGGTTCTAAGTGTAGGTAGGTCAAGATTGCAGTGTGGTTTCTCACAGTTGTATTCTAAGGTAGATGTACCAGATCATTCTCTGTGTCTCTTCTGTGTCTTCTCTTTTGGCTTGATTCCCAGAGTTTTTGCTATCCTGGATGATAGGATATCCTCACTGGAATGTCCTACCGATTGTTGACTGACCAGTATGGAGTGAGCTAGCATGACAGTCTTCTATGTTTGGGGCCTGAAGTGAGCTCCTGCTGGCCCAAGATTGCAAGAGGTGTTTTGATATTTGTTATTTTTTATTCACATTTAACCTGCAATTAAAATTTATCAACCTTTTTGTGTAATCTGCCAACTATTATAAGATAGCATCTGAAATATATGTAGTTTCCAAAGTATATTGTATGTACATTATTTCATTTAGTCCTCATAAAAAGTCATTTGGCTCATTTTGTGGTCAAGGAGGTAGATTCAACAATGTTACATGATGTTTTCTAAAATTCAGGCCTCCCCTTACCAGTTAAAGGCCTGTAATACACCTCTTTTGCCTACATTCAGTTTTCGGCTCTCTGTAGTTATCTTAAATCTGTGTCTGTTGCTGGGTTCTCCTCTAGTGGTCACCACCGGAGCCCGACAGGGGCTTTAGGGGTTAGAAAATGTCCTGATGGGTTGGGCATGGTAGCAGTCCCAGCACTGTGGGAGGCAAGGCAGGTAGAGCACTTGAGATCAGGAGTTTGAGACCAGCCTGGCCAAAAAGGGAAACCTATCTCTACCAAAAAATACAAAAATTAGCCGGACATGTTGGCGCACACCTGTAGTCCCAACTACTCTGGTTGCTGAGGCATGAGGATTGCTTGAACCTGGAAAGTATAGGTTGCAGTGAGCCAAGATTGTGCCGCTGCATTCCAGCCGAGGTGCCAGAGTGAGACACAGTCTTAAAAAGAAAAAAGAATATGCCTCGATGAACAACACACTTACTTTGTTTTATTTGGTTGTAACTGTGACTTTTTCATGTATAGATTAAAGAAAAAAATGAAAGTGGGAACATTAAAAACACCATTTCCTTCTTAGTAATGTGAATATAGCTTAGGGCTAGACTTTTTTCATGTCGTAAGAATTCTTTAAAGAAGGTTCTTCTTTTGCCCAGGCTTTCCCACCTGGTCCTTTGGAAGGTTGGGACCAAACTCAGGGCTCTTGGTTCGTCCCATCAGCTGATGTGCAGAAACCAAGCTCCTTACAGAGCAGACTTACTGGTGATGAACCCGAAAAATGGAGCTCAGACTTAAATCACTCATACAATTTTTATTTTATTTATTTACCTTTTTATTATTCAAGATAACGAGCTTTCCTTCTCCCTCTCTTTTTTGTGTCATAAGATTCTAAATCAAGAGCTTCTCTGATGTTTCAGCCACCTTGTGTTATGGGTCATTTTTTATAGTGGTCCGTAACCATCTTTATCTAGTGGACAGAGCTAAGAGCAGTGCTTTAAAGTCATGGGTAGAAGGAGCAGGAAATGGAACAAGAAGTAGGCTCTAAATGAGATAGAAAGTTTCCAGAACCCATTTCTGGATGACCTCATTTGACCATTTTCAAGCCATGCTTCTCTGTCTCTGTCTTCCTTATCCCTAACCCAATTCTGAACTTCATTCATTCGGCACTATTGTCTGCCATGAGGAGGCATTATACTAGTCTCTAGTGCTGGCAATATGTCTAAGATAGTGTCTGTCCCCAGGCGGCTTCCAGTCCCGTGGAGGATACTGGTATGGACTTCACGATATGCTTGGGCACTATAGTAGAGATCCTAGGTATGTCCAATATGTCACCGGATTAGGAGGGCCCTTGGAAGACAGGACGCTTAAGTCTGGCTGGTCAGGGGAGGTTTCTGTGAGAGGAGATACTGCATGAGTGAGGGTCTGAAAGGGCTGCTGAGTAGGTGGATATGTGTGTTAGGGGAAGGATTTGGGGACAGTATGGGAATGCAGGTGCACAGAGCTGAGGAGGCCGCATACATGGTATGGCACAGTGGTATCTAGCTAGCTTTGTCTTTCCACTTATTTATTTTGAACATCCTTGGAATGCTGGGAATTCTTCTAAAATAAATTAACTTTAAATGGCAGCAGCCAGCTTTCAGGGTTCCATTGACAAGGCGCCCTAATAGGTTGCAACTGGAGGAAGCATTGTTCCTGGTGTAGTTCAGCTGGCTGTGCTGGGTCTGAGTTGCTTCTGATAGATGATTATTGCAGTCCCAGCCCCAGGCCCCACAGCCTGGGCCAGATTCTCATTCCTACATGAATGTAGGGAAACCAGGGAGTGTTTTCTCTGTCTGCATCTGACTGGAATTGTAGGTTTATGTTTGTTCCCGGCTTCTCTTGTAATTGGCTGCCAGTGGAGTTGACAGCAGGCTGAATCTGGCAGTTGTGTGAGGAGCTAGAAACACAGCCAGTGAACACCATGCCCACCACTTGGTTTTATGTGGCTGCAGCTGTGACTATTACGTGTGTGGATTTTTTAAAATGAGAGAAGAGAGAACATGAAAAGTTATTTCTTTTCTAAAAGGGTAAATATTGGACTCTTTACTGCCCCCTTCTGCTTTTTCTCAGTTAACTGGTCTACTTTTTGAAATGACAGAATTTAGACATTTTGAGGTCATTTCTCATTTTTAAGATTTCTGCTCACGTGGCTCAGATCTTAATTCTGACCCACTCCCTACCAATTTTAAGTCAATCTGTATCTATTTTTGTTACCATCATGTAAAAGACTGCCATACTTAATGACAGTTTACTATTTACAAATTTGTGACAGAATTCTTAAATTGAGATATTCCAGCAGGTACCATCTGAAGACTAGGTGTCTTTACTCCAATGGTGAGCACATTATTCATAATAATTTACTGAGCATCCATTTGATGAGCTATCATAGTTTCTGTTCAAGTATACATGTTCAGGCAGTTCTGTTAAACAGTTGTGGTACATTGCAATATGCACATTATATTGGGCCACATATATGACCTGTTCTTTTTCAGTGAACATAGTAATAGTATCTGCTGCAGGGTTGTCATGAGGATTTCAGAAAGTGTATGTGGTTATATATAATACTATATTAGTTTATTAAGCACTTCTTTTTCTGGGCTCTGTGCTAAAGTGCTTTACATGCGACACCTCATTTAATCCTTCCCAGAACCCAGTGAAGTAGGCGCTGTTGTTCTCCCCATCTCCCAGTGGAGGAAACTTAGATGCTGACGAAGTTAAGTTACTTCCTCAGCGTTTGTGAGCTAGTAAATGGCACCAGGATTTGACTCCAGCCAGTCTGAGCTCAGACTTTTGTGCCTGGGCCTGCATTTCTGCATATGTCAAACCCAGTGTGTTCATACACAGAATCCGTTTACATCTGCTGGCCAGATAGACTGCTCAGCCTGCCAGACTACAAGACAAGTTGGTTAGACATGCTAAAGAGAGCACCTTTCAGTCTCTTGGCAGCGTCTGGGATGGGGAAGGCATATTTCTGTGTATGTGCAGATGAACTTGGTTCTCTCCCTCTTTCCCCAGTGTGCTGTGGTGTACTTGTCAGCCCCCACTTCAGCTGTGCTGCTTTAGTTGACCCTCATCAGATGGTCAGGTCTGTTTTGGCTGCAGGCCACATGAGGAAGTATTGCTTATGGAACAGAAGAATCTCTTCGCCTTAGCTCTGTATGCATGTGGTTTTATAACCATAGTGTTTTCTGTCTTTACTATGTGTATAATTCTACTGGGGCGATTTGTCTTCACAATTATACAAATGCTTGTAGGCAATAATGATTTTCCCCACCACCTTTAGTCATCCTTTAGCCAAACTGAATAAATGTTGGGCCCTTTTCATCTTTCTTTATGAAGCGGAAGACACTAGAATGCAATCGTTTCTGTAGTGGCTTATGTGGTTTCCTAGGTGCTGAGTTCTGTGGTGACAGGATGCCTATATATTTTAGGAAGGAGAGAGGAGGAGGAAGCTGAACCTTGTCGATGCAGAGTGATGTGGTGGGAAATTTAACAGCCACAAAGATTGACTGGGTAAGTCTAAGGAAATGGTTGTCATCTATCAATGAAGTTTAAAAAGTGATACCTCTGTATGTAAAATATTTAGACCTTGTTGTGCCAAACTTCTAAAGGCAATATCTCCTGGTGTTTTCATTTCTCCTTCTGTAAAATTATCTTGGAGAAATTGCAAAGTGAAGTATATTTAAGTGGCTGTGATTCTTCCAAGGTTTATGTTATCTACAAGTTTGATAAATACAAGTATCCTTTGTTATGCAGAAGTTTGGCTCTGAGTTTTCATAGTAAGAGTTTTGATACTGAGGACTATCTCATTATGATGGCTGAATTTCAGAGTGGCAAGAATTTAGAGATGAGTATCAGGAAAGTGTATCTATATCTGTTCAGTTTCTAAGTTTTGATAGTAAGGGTTACCTACGTGCCAGGGCTTCTCAGCTTTGACATTTTTGACATTTGAGACCTGATAACTTTTTACTAGGGGGGCGGTGTCCTGTGTGTTGTAGGATGTTTAGCAGTAAACCTGGATTCACCTGCAAGATGCCAGTAGTAGTATATCCTCCCGACTCCTTCCACAGTTGTAACAACCAAGAATGTCTCCAGGCATTGTCAGATTACCCCAGGGTGGGGTTGAGGGGACAGAATTGCCCCCATTGAGAACCACTGTTGTACACCATTGCATTTAACTAAATCTGTAAATAACATGAAACTCAGAAGACTCTTATAGCCACATAGAGATACTTCATTTTGTCCATTGCTTGGAGATTATTTTTAAGGAAGAAAAATACTAATAGAGAAGAAGAGATTGCCTTTAGACGTTAAGCACAAAAAGATATTAAATTTTTGTATAAAAGGGTATCACTTATTAAACTGTTGTTAGATGATAGCTGTTTCCTTAGACTTGGCCGTATACTGCCTCTTCCATTTGCTGTTCTTCTCTGGAAATGACCAACAGTGCTTCATTGATCTTGTTTATAGGTCCTTTACTACCGTGCAGTGCAATTTCAGATCACCAGTTCTTATTGATCACAAGTAAATTTCAGCTAGCCCTTCCTTTTATTACTTTGAAGAGTTGAAATTTTCAACAGGATAAGAATTCATCAGAAGATGTGCTTTAAGGTCCACCAGCAGCTACCTAGATATTAGCATTGGCCTCTGTGCTGGTTTTGTAATGGATACTGGAAAACACACCATACCTCTGGCCAGGCAGTATGTGTAGTATTACCCTTCCATTTTCTCTTCCCTTCCCTCAGACATTCTCTCTTACTCTTGCATAGTCAGTGTCAGATAAATGCCTTATATGTGTTGCTGCTCTTATTCGCTTCCTGTGAGTTGTTTATTATAAGTTTGAAAGCATTTCTCTGTATTGTTTTATTCCATTTCTACCATTTTGTGAAATTCAGAACATCAGTTGTACCATGCTGAATGAAAAAACTCATCTTTTTATTTTGAAAGTGTATAGAACTTGAGGCTGACTTTGGTTTTTTTTTTTTTCCACTCATGACAACTAGGGTCCATTATAGTTATATGAATGCAAAATTAGTCTGGTTAAATGACTGCACCTTTTCCACAACCTTGGTGTATTGCTAAGATTTTCAGGTATTTAGATGACTGACATTTTTTCTGTTGCACATACATGGTGTTACCCTTCTGCAATATAAGGGTTCATCTTATTTTATATCTGAAAGTGTCATATTACTGAATTTGTAACTTAGATTTTATTCAATGAACACATTTTTTTGAGTGTTAGTACTATTAGTGCTTGTATATTGCTGATACCTCTTCCCCCAGTTAAGTAATCATTAATGTGAACCTGATACAGCGGTTTTGACCCAAAATTTGCTTTATGTTCAAGGTACTTTGCTGTTTTGTGCTGTGACTGTCATATCTTTAGCACAGAAATTGTAATTATAAATAAAATCTATTTTTGTTACACAGTATTACTGTTGTGGAGATACTCAATTATATTGAAATTTTTACTGAATCTTTTCTAGAACTAATTTCATGTCTTGTGAACTAGCAGAGAAATTTTCCCTTAGGGTATGCCAGAAGAGGAGCAAGTAGTTTTGATAATGAAATGAGACCTTAAAGAAATATTTCTAGAGCAGCTATAATAATTTACATAAGAAATGAATTGAGATGGCTGGTGAAGAGAATTGTTTTTCCTCTTTGAATGTTAGTGTTTTGGGAAATAATGGCAGCAGAAACCTAAGAGACCATTCTAATTTGCCTGTTTTTTTCTTGCACATTATCAGGAGCTATCTTTTTAAATCTGTCTTGTGATCAAAATAATGGAAATATGATTTTTATATTCATGGTAGGAGATGGAATAAACTGAGACTGCAGGACAAAGAGAAACGTCTGAAGCTGGAGGACGATTCGGAGGAAAGCGATGCTGAATTTGACGAAGGTTTTAAAGTGCCAGGTTTTCTGTTCAAAAAGCTTTTTAAGTATGTACCATGTGTTCTTTCCTATTTGCTTTCAAGCCATTATGTACAAATTAACATTTTAGGAATTACATAGTAGTTACCTGTGGGCCATGAAGGTATTTGCAGCAATTTATTGCAAATACAGATACTGTCAAATAAAATTTTAGCCACATGCTGTTCATTAAAATTAGATGATAATAAACTGACTAAAGGGTGCATTGGGTATGTTTGTAAAGTGATGAATCTATATGGACATGTCTCAGCAGACTAAAAACAACACATTTAAAAGTCATCGATGTTGAATAATTTTTTTGTTCTTAGTAATTTTAAGGTGCCAAACTCCTAATTTCCTAAATCAGATTAATAGGAAGATTTGCATATTGAAATCAATATTAAGGGGTTTTTTTTTTTCCTTCTATGTGGAAATAAAAAACTTTTGAGGTATTTTGAGTGTCTTGAATTGTACCTGAGGGTATAATACTTTTGAACTGACCAAATGTGCATCTAAATATTTTATGTATATGTCATTCCAAAGTCAAAAGAGAAGATATGACAACACCTTGAAGATTAAGTTGCTATTTGAAGTTAAGTTTCATGTGTAAGTGGCCAAGCGTTGCAGATGACTAGATGCTCCTTGATAGATGCGTGCATGTCGTCTGTGAGGGCTGGCCAGTCTCCCATGATGAATGTAAATACTGAGGAACATTTTCAGTCTCATCACTCCTGGGATTTACTTAACAAGATACTTTTGGAAGGCTTCTTAGATGCATTTAGGAAGTTAAACCATTACATAGCTTCTCTCTCTTTTGTATCATCAATTTGTAGTTGAGAGCAGGATGCAAAGTTCTTGCTTTAAGATGATTAAGTTTAGTCTCCTTTATAGATTCAGCTGTCAGCCATGCCCTAAACTTGTGGAAGAAGTCTACTTAAAAACAGCATGCTCTTTATAGTTTCTCTCAAAGAGCTTATATTATAGTTTTAATTTTTCTCTACGGGGGTAGTGGAAAGTGAAGAGTAGTTATTTTATCCCACTAAACGTTGTAGAAAGCCAAACTCTAAAGATGTGAAATGACTTGATGTGATTGCCATAACTGGACGAGACGAACAACCATGCAGAGGTTGAAATCCTAATCTTTAATAATATTTGCAGAGAGGTGGTTGCTTTGTTTATTGCTTCTCTCAAATGAAAATTAACTATGGAAAGGTAAATAAAGAACACATTTATTGGCAACTCTGTTTTCTCTAAAGTGATTGTTTATTGAGAAACAGGCCAAATAGCATCAGTGTTGTGCTAGGAAAAGGAATACCCAAGTTATATATTAAATTGATTTCAAAAAGAAGTATCAAAAAGGATACTTCTGTGTGCATGTAGTAACTGATTTGGCAAATATCCTCAAGGATCAAGTTGAGTGTGCATTTTTGTATAAATGTCAGAATTTCTAGCAAAGATATTTCACAATTAATAGAAATAAACATTGCTTACTAAAAGCGTTTAGGATTCAGTATATTGACAAAACTCTTTAAATAATATATATATATTTTAAATTAGTGTTAATTGCACATTCCTGTAAAGTATTGTGTTGTTTTAATCTCCGCAAAAATAGGATTTTAAATATTTTATAAATGTCATAAAACTTCTGTTCATTTTCTTCTGCTGTATGAGAAGAAGTAGTAGGATTGATGGAGTCTACTTTTTTTTTATGATTGTTTTAGCAAGGCCTATTTAATTTTAAACTGTAGATATATTTTTTTTACTGTATTTGCTGCATTCTGTGGAATTGAATTAACAGGGTATAGAGTTGTACACAAGGGAGTCAGAAGGTACAATTAGCCATTTAAGTACTATTTTCTGCAAGGCAATGTTTAACTTTTAAATTTCTGTTATGAAAGTTTGCCCAGCAAGTACACTTCTCTATCTAATTTAGCAGTCAAATGACAAATGTCAATCTTCTGACCTTACTTTCAGCCACACTAGTAAATGTAATCTTGGATTAATATGGCAGTGCCAAGGTACACCAATGATCTGTGGTCACATTGTGATGCTTCAGTCTCAAGGGATAGCAGAGTAGATTTTTTCAATGTTTTGCATTTATAAAAATCTTTAACTCTCCCTAAAGGGTAATTTTTATCTGCTTTTCAAAAATTTTGAAAACTAGATTCTATAAGATGTTTTTATTTAAACTAATTGTTTTACACTGTTTATTATTGGGAAGGTGAAACAATAAAACCAGTCATTTAGTGGCACGGCTGAAACCTGAGCTCAGGTTCCTAACTCCTCATCTAGCAGTACCAGCTATGTATACCATCTACCAGCTGTGTGGCTGGTGCTTTTAATCTGCAAGTGAATTTTCTTTAAATACCATCTGAGGGCCTTCATGTGTTGTGTGGAAAGAGCCACTCTTTGCTATCTTTGTAACTATCCCTAGTTGTTGGGGATCCTGCTAAAGATATGACTTACATACTGCCTAGTAAGATATTTTTTTAATGTCATTTTTGTAGTGCTGATCATCTTGTAAACACACACATGTTGTTTGAAAGCCCTTGAAGATTAGATTTGTAGATGAGGAAACACCCAGCTCATTGTATGCTGCCCCTCCTGGGCCACAGAGAATCTAGTTGTCTTAACCCCTTCCCGAAGTCCTTCTGGGATCCTATGCTGTCTACCATTCCTTTAATAATTTCTCAATTGCTCCTCTCCAGATTCTTCCGCTTTAATTAAGTTGATGAGCCCCAAGCAAAAAGAGCTGTTGGACCCATGTAGGATGGAGGCAGTATGGTATAGGAGTAATACACCAGAATGACCACTGGGAGATTTTGTTCCCTGACTGAAGGAGCTGATCCCATGGTTGTTCTGAATCTCAGCGAAAAGAGGTCAATTGACTAGAATTTAGTGATTCTGGAAACTAATTGCACATCAGTTTTTTTGGAGAGCTTTTTGCAGTATGTCTTTTTCAAAAGTTGAGATTATTCTAGTGTAGTCAATTCATGAACCAGCTTTTTTTCTAAATCATGGTTTCTCAACCTTGACACAATTGACATTTAGGGCTAAATAATTTGTTGCTGTGGGGACTGTCCTGTGCAGCGTCAGTTATGGAACAGCTTCTCTGGCCTATATTATTGCACTTCTTCGGTTCTAACAAAAATGTCTTTAGACATTGCCAGATGTCCCACAGGGAGAAAAATTACCCCTGGCTGAGAACTACTGGTCTAGATCATTTCCAGAATCACTTTGGAAACATACAATTCTGGATTTCAGCTCTGGCCTGCTCATTGTTTTTTTCTAGCTAGGTGACCTTTGGCAAATTACTTAACCATTCTGAGCTTTTGTTTCCTAACTATAAAGTGTGCTGATAATCTCCATTGTACAGGTTGATTGTGAGGCTGTGTCCAAACCACCTGGCCTGGTGCCTCTTCGGCAGTCAGCTCCTTAAGTGGTAGCCATTGTTCTCTGATTACATACCACATATTTTTGGAATTTGTCCTTCTTCCCAAATTAAATGATCTTGTATCTGTACTAGACTTCATCGTGTTTTGATTTTTAGTCCTTTCCTCCAAGGTGCATATGCAGTGTGTGTATTATAATTTGCAAACTTAATAAGCAGCAAAATTCTCATTCAGAGTTTTCCTTCTGTGATAGGTAATAATGGAACAGCTAGAGTCAGACTTCTAGAATTGCTTTGCAGAATACTGGGGGAAAGTTAATTATGACATTTTTACTGAGAGGAGATTAAATAAAACCAGTTAAACGAGCTGAAGTCCAAAGTGAAATTTTAAATAGACATACCAGGTACCAGATGGTAAATATTTGGGCAGCACAGCAACAAAACCATCTTCTTTTAAGGTGGGTAGCCCCTTAGCCTTGATATTTTCTTTGAAAAAAAAAATCCCTTAGCTTCCATCATCTTTTTATTTATTTATTAGAGATTGGGTCTCACTCTGTTGCCCAGTTTGGAGTCCAGTGGTGCAATCATAGTTCACTGCAGCCTCAACCTCCATGGCTCAAGCAATCCTCTCACCTCAGCCTCCCAGGTAGCTGGGACTACAGGCATGTGCCACCACTGTAGGCTAAATTTTTTTTTCATATAGAGATGAGGTCTTACTATGTTGCCCAGTCTGGTCTCGAACTCCTGGGCTTAAGTGATCCTCCTGCCTCGGCTTCCCAAAGTGCTGGGATTTACAGGCATGAGCCACCTCATCCAACCCATCATCTTTTGATTCAAGTGACGTTTGCTTTAGATTTTTTAACTTGCATATAATCTTCATACCATTCCCTGTTGTTAAGTGTTTCTTCCACTCTCAGAAAGGTTTTTTTGTATTCTTGCTTTTTTAACTTTATTTTTAGGTTATTAAATTAAACATATCATTGATGGAGAAAGAAAAATACCAACTTCTGTGTTTTGCAGGGGTGGGGGTAAATTATTTCTCTTTGACCCATATTCCTTATTTAAAATCTTAATAGCTATGATCTTTTTGTACTTATGGTAATATCCTTGAATCAATTTCTGCTTTGAAATATTAAAAAGACTTTTTGTATTGTTGAGTCTTTAAACTTCTTTTTTGCATCTGCTAGTAATACGACAGACTCATCTGTTATGTACTAATTTTGAGAGCAGCCCTATTATTTAGACTTGTTTATGGCCTTAAAATTTAATTTTTTCTAGTAAAAGATAATATGATTACGAAATGATTTTTCAGCAGTATAAGCTGTAGGTTGTGGTGTTCTCCGTCCTGCTCTTTTGAGGCTATTCAGATAGAAAAAATAAACATTAGTGCTTTTTTTTGTAGAAAAATTAATGGAACTTTATGAAAAATATTTGAGATTTTTTCCCCCAGAAAGTGAGTAAAAAATAATAAGTTTATGCTTGTTTACCAAGCTATTTCTGTTGTTGAAAAGAAAGGAAATAGTCTCTAATTACCCTATCCATCAGCTTAATTAGAAATGTGTTAATGTTCTGTAAAGAAAAATTTGTGATTTTATGCCTAGGTGATCAAAAATGTATGACCTTATAAATATAATACTCATGTAAAGCACACATCCTGCATGTTTCTCTGACTGGTACTAGAACCTAGCCAAATGATTAATTCATGAGTACTTTCTGTTATGATCTGTATTATCCACCATTTGCCATTTTCTCTTTTCTTGTTGGTGTTTGTTGTTGTAGGTACCAGCAGACAGGTGTTAGGTGGCTGTGGGAATTGCACTGCCAGCAGGCAGGAGGAATTCTGGGAGATGAAATGGGATTGGGCAAGACCATCCAGATAATTGCCTTCTTGGCAGGTCTGAGCTACAGCAAGATCAGGACTCGTGGTTCAAATTACAGGCAAGTGCTCCTCTGCAGACTGTCAGTCTGTGGAGCTCAATTAATATTTCATCAGATGTATTGCTGTGGAGGAGGGTCTTGTGAATTATTGATGACATTTCAATTACAATATTCCTTTAATTCTTTTAGTGGGGGACATCAAAGGAAAAATTTTACGAGACAATGGAGCTGTAGGGCAGGAGAAATTAAACATGTAACACTTTTAATGAATTCCAGGCATTGATGCTTCATTTTGCAGATGAGCCCCACTAGATATTTTGGGTCAATACGATGTCTAAGGTTAGCTTCTACAAATGGATTGTTTACAAACTCAATTATGTTAATATCAATAGTTTACACAATATGGAATTTTAAATTAGACATAATACCTTTAGTTCCATTTATTAAATTTTACATTAAAATATTTGTTCTGGCAGGAGACCAGGTGAGCATTACAGTAAGTACAAAGTCTATTCATGGGGAGAGCTGGAGCTTTGAAGAAGCCATTCTCCCTAATTTCCTTTATAATGAGTGTGCATGATAGCATTTCTAGATAGCTCTCTCTCTCTTTTGTTTTTGAATGAAGTTGCTTGTCTGATCCCTGTGCTTTCTGCCGTTCCCAGTCTATGAACTTTATGTAATAAATTCTAAGGCCAAAACCTAAGTGACTACCTAAAATGGTAGGAAACTTTAGACGTTAATCTTTATTCTCTTTAGAAATTTAAATAAACTATGAAGGCTTTTGTATTCCAGAAGAATGAGCATTTAATCTATTTGGTATGGTAGTACTGAAATACTTTATTTTGAAAGAAAGTACTATGAGGATTTCCATATTTAAACTGTACATTAACTTTATAGAAATTGGTATTGGTAAAAATATCGGTAGGTAAATTATGTAGGATATTTAATCATCTTGAACCCAGATAAGTGCAAGCTCCTGTGTTTCAGTAGGCTTATGTAAAGAGTAAGAGCAAGGTATTTACCAGAGAGGTGTGCCCTGGAAACCTCAGACACTCACTACGTATGATTCGTAGATACGTTTACAGTAGTGTCAGTGTGCCTGCAGTCAGCAACCGCCGAAAGTTCTTCCTACATTCCAGCTCATCAGCAGCAAAATGCTTAGAGAGCCAGATATGAACCATAAACTGAGTCAAAATCACGTTTCCTTAGTCTTCAGAGTTTAGTGTTTTGTTTTTATTTCTTACTCTTCCGTTAATTTAGCAGATCAGTACTTCATGTGAGGAGTGTTTGGAGTCTTAGAATATTTTAGAATCCCAGTTGCATTTATACAGATGTAGGAAGGGAAAGAAAACACTTGGAGATTGTTGAACGCTAAACATTTTGTTGTTGTTACAAGGAGGTTATATTGAAGTGGGAGATTTTTTTCAAATAGGAGAATTCTATTACATTTTGCTTGGAAGCATGTGAAAACATTCCAGACCAAAGGAAAACTCAAAGTTGAAAGTGGGTATTTAGTGTTGTCTTATCTATGATTGTTATTTTTTTTAATATACTTTTTCTGTTTTAAATAAAATGCTTTTTCTGTTTCAAATAAGCTCCTTGGTTGGCTTGTTTTCTGCAACTCTGTTGGGTGTTTTTGGTAACTAGACTACCCCAAACTCCTCCAAGTGGTTTCTAGGACTCTTTTCTTTCCTTAAATGATTTTTGAGATTTTCTTGTTTCCCATTTCTTTTGTTTCCCTTCCTGTTATCATGAAACTTATATGGAGTCTAATGCTCAGGTCCTAGGAAACCGAAAATCATCCCTCCAGTGTAGTTTTGATCTAAATATTAAAACATGCTCTCTTGAGTGTTGACAGTCGTACTAAGAATGAAGACAAGGCTAATAATGAACAGCAGCTGTAATCAATTAACTATCAGTGTTTATATCCGATTCTCTATAATGAAATAATGTGGCATGTTGGAATATAGCCCAGATTGTCTTTATTAAGATGGTATTGGTGGAAGTGGCTTGCAAGAATGTGGTGCTGCACCATGGGCTCCTCATGAGTAGAAGTTTACAGAGGTGTGTGGTCCCCTTTACTCACATGTGCCAGGGCAGGATCACATCTTCCTAACAACTTCGTAACACGCCCTCCTCTGGAACCAGATGAACTTGGAAGTTCTCTATATTTATGTCTTACAGAAAAATAGCTCTTAAGGTCAAATGAAGTTCTATGTGAGCTGTTACTGCCTCATTGGCTATGTATATTTCCTGTGAACTCTTACAAACTGTAGAGGGTCCCTAATTTGAGATCATTTTAGTGTTATAATTTTAAGGACCATGAACACTGAAATGGAAACAGTGTCTCTGTGATACCAAGAAACTTCATGGTAAAAGAAGTTTGATTTGTTGTTTTTTAAAAACGTGTGTTGTATGCATGTTTCTAGAAAACAGTGAAGCATATTATACATGGTTAATAAACATCTACACTGGTTGCTATGTTCCCTGTTCATAATGGATACACCACCTTTTCACTTTGCCATTCATATTATAATGATGGGTCCCTCAATCTTATAATGAAGAGGAAAAAAATTAACTTTTCAAACTTCAGTTAATTTTTTAAAGTCTTGGAATCAGTTTGTTAATTTCTAATGTTATTAAAGTTAATAAACTTTCAAGGATAAATATTTTATTTTGTAATTCCTGGTAAGTTCTGGGTATGACTAGCAGGTTGATATATTTGACCATGGAGCTATTGCCTTGCCCTAAATTTATTAGGTAATTGATGGTAATCAGAGATTAAAGGAATTGTAGTCTGTTTGGTAATTGATGCTAATCACTGTAGTAGACTTAGCCATTTCTCATGTTCATTTCACTGGTATTAAGGGTTGAGAAAGGGTGGTTCAGTTGATAATGTGACTGTTAATGAAGTTGATTGTCCTGCTGTGATCCAGCAACAATTTGGGTCTGCCCTTGGATCTCAACTCAGTGTGAAAATCTCAAAATTTTTCTACTAGAGAGAAAATAGCAGAAATTAAAGGGCAACATGATAATGCCAGATAGACGTTCAGCCAGAAGAATGTACTAGCAGATGACAAAATGTGAGTCATCAATGTAGCAGTTTGTAGAAGGCATATTATAAAAGAGGAAAAAGTGATGTGTAACCTGAAAAAACATATGCATGTGTTTATGCTTATTTAAATGTGAGTTTGTTATAAAATATTTTGGACAGCTTTTGATTGGTTGTTTTCTAATCCCTGCTAAGTGCATATTGATGATAACTCTTTTATTCCCCTTGGAGGATAGAAAGAAGCTGGTGCATTTAATCCTTTTAGAAAGGATTGCTGCCATGGAAGGGGCCAGGGCAGAGTCCCACTCTCATCAGGGAGTTTGAGGGGCACCTGGACAGGTCCTGCCTTGGTGAGGAGCATGGCCTAGAAACGCCGTAGGAAGTGTCGGAATCTCTTGTAGTTTGACCCTTTCCACCTAGTTGAAGGGCAGGGACAATGACTGTAGCTGGAGGCAAGGAGGGTTTCAAGGTAGACAGAGGCATTTTGTCACGTTGGAGTATAAGGGTAGGCCTCATTTAAGTTAGGGCTTGACCAAAATTTTATTGTTTTTCTATAGAACTACAAATTACTTTTCAGTTGTGTAGTAGGTGATTTTTAATATTTTAAGCACTGTCTGATTTACTCTTACTTGTAAATTTTTTTTTTTGAGGCAGAGTCTGCTCTTGTCGCTCAGGCTGGAGTGCAGTGGCGTGATTTCGGCTCACTGCAACCTCTGCCTCCCGGGTTCAAGCGATTCTCCTGCCTCAGCCTCCCATGTAGCTGGGATTACAGGCACCTGCCACCATGCCTGGCTAATTTTTGTATTTTTAGTAGAGACAGGGTTTCACAATGTCGGCCAGGCTGGTCTCGAACTCCTGACCCCAGGTGATCCACCCGCCTTGGTCTCCCAAAGTGCTGGGATTGCAGGCATGAGCCACCGTGCCCGACCAAAAGTTGTTTTAAGTTCAGGAATCATTTATTTCTGAGCTGTAGTAAGAAAATAAAAATCACATATAATTCCCCAACTCTGAAATAATCTCTTTTAACATGTTGATATATTTTCTTCCAATCTTAAAAAATGTTTTATTTTAATAAAGTCAGTATTCATTAATTGCTTGCTGTTAGGCATTGAGATCATTTGAAGAAGAGATTATCTCTGCTCTCAAAGAGTTTAGGGAGGATCTCATACAATTACAGTAAAGATGATTTGTGTTCTGACAGGGTTAGTGTGGGGTAAACCAAGGAAGAGTCCTTAACTTATTTATAGAGAAAGAGACAGGGAAGGCTTTGTCGAGGAAGCTGAGATCTGCATGTTGAGTAGAAGGTAGCTGGAGGGGTAAGAGTGTAATCAGGACAAGGTGGAGGTTGATTGGAGGCTGCTGGCCACAGGAGCAAGTGTTAGGATAGTGGCAGTGAGAGGTAAGGCTGGAGAGCCAAGCAGAGGTCAGTCTTCGTGGCCTCGTAGGCCAGGTCCAGGTGTTTAGTCTCTGTCCCAAGACCAGTGGGCAGCCGTTAGAGGTTTTGAAGTGAGGGGATGAGGAATTCAGATTTTGCTGTTTGAAATGATCATCCTCAAAGATGCAATAACCCAGACGAGAGAGAAGAGTGGCTGGAACTGGCATAGCAACAGCGTAGAGGGAGAGATGTGGCTACTGAAAGGATTCAGGAGGTAAAAGTGGTGTGAACCCAGTGTAGGTTGCTCGTGGTGGAGAGCAAGCAGGTTGGCTCAAAGATGAGGCCTAGGTTTCTGGTTTGGGCACCTGGACAGTGGGGGACAATTCTATCCATTGGATTGCAAACACGGGGGCAGGGGACAGCCATGTTGGGGAGGATGGTATGTGGTGCTATGGGGACATCCCAGTCAGCAGTGAGATATCTAGTGTGTGGTGGTCTGGAATTCAGAAGAGTAATCTGGGCTGGAGACCTAGATATGGTATTACCAGCATCTAGAATTGAAATTGTGGGAATTAGTGAGAGAGCATGGGGGTAGTGTATACAGTGGAGTAATGTATATGCATTTTGCTTCCCATAGTCAGCATCTTTGTGGGGCAGGAAAAGGGAGTGGAGGGGAGGAATGACAGTGTGCAGAGTACAGTGACTCTGCTCCAGGTGTGCGAGAGGAATGTGTATGGTCCTGTGGTGCCCTCAGTCAGTCCCAGTTCTTAATTGCCTCTTGTAGCATGAGCTGAGTGTGTTGTTGAAGAGGTTGCCACAGTTAGTTTTGATTTCTGCTTAATTTTTGTCTTAAGCACTGACTGGCACCCAACCCCCTGCAAGACTGAAGATAAATTGGCTACAGTAATGGGAGCGTTGCTCCTGGAGATATAAGCTCAAGAGTTTAGGTAAAGGAATTGGTCTCAAACAAGAAAAGGGACACTTGTCCCATTGTCCCAGAAGGGCAGGAGGAGTGCAGATGCAGATAGGGAATATAGTATAGGATGTATCAGGGTGTTTGACTGCACCTAAGTGAAACCTGGCCTCAAATTGGGTTAAATGTTCACAAATGTATGGTACACCTAGAAACCTACAGAGGAGGCAGCTGGTGGACACAGCATGATCAGCAGCCCAATGATGTCTTCAGGGACCCAGACCTTTGCCTAAGGCCAAGTCTCCTTGTGACATTAGATCTCCTTACCCAGTGACCATTGGTCTGTACATGTAGCCAGAGAGACCAGGAGAGAAAACTCTCTCCCAACCTAGAATGTAATTCTTCCTTACAAAGTCCGTCAGTCTTGCCAGGCCAGCTTTATGGACTAGTGAGAGTTTTAGGGGAGTACCATGCACTGACAGGCTATAGATGAGCCAGGATTCCTGCTCCTGAGCCAGGCAGTGGTCAGAGTCCTATAAACTGTGTCTGCTGGAAGGAAGAAGGAGGGGCACCTGCAGAAATCAGTTTCTTCAAGAAGAAGAGAGAGGGGAATGGATATTGAGACAATGACTACAACCAGTTTGTCCACCTATACTTACATCTAAGGAAATTGGGGTGATTCCATAAATAATTTTTAGAAATTATGATGAATATTTTTCCAGATTATTAACTATTCCTCAAAATGATTTTAATAGTTACATGATATTCCATCTTATTTAACAGAATTTTATAGTATTTTTCATATGGTCCTGTTCTACGCACTTTAAAGATGTTAACTGATCTTTAAAAATGTTAATCTTCATAATAACCCTATAAGACCAATACTGTTATCTGCATTTAGAAATGAAAAATTGAGGTTCCCAGAGGTTAAATAGTGTGCCCAAGATCATACAGTGTGTGCAGAGCTGGGATTCAGATCCAGGCAGTGCCCCAACCACTGGCCTGTGCTGTGTTAAAGAAATGGGGTAATTCATTCAGCCTTCCTCTTCGCTTTGGATGTAGGTAGTGCCCACTTTTTCCTCAGTATAAAGAATGCTCCAGTGTGTATCCCAATGCCTAAATGTTTGCATTGGGATTGCTGAGTCCATGCAGTGTAAATGTTTGCATTGGGATTGCTGAGTCGGTGAATGAGTGCTTGTTAAGGCTCTTGATTTTGTTGCTCAACTGCCTCCCCACAGAGCAGTGCCAGCTTGCACTCGGTCAGTCGGTGTGGTCTTCCCAGGAGAGAACACTCACTGGGATGCTCCTCCACGGCACTTTCATGGCGTGGAGGAGCAGGCAGGGTGGTGTAGTGAGGACAGGCTGCAGGAAGTGAAGACTGGCCACTGGGCAGCCCTTTGTCCCCTGGTAACCATGCCACCTGGGCCATGCTAGCCTTCTGAGCCCCCATCAGTGGAGCATTTCTGGCCTGCTTGCTTTGCAGGGCAGTGAGATTGAAATTCTGTGGGTTGAAAACTCTTGGTAGACTATCAAGCTTCAGACAAATTTAAGATCCTATTATGTTCACTTAGGTTAGGGTACACTGTGTAAAAACTTCACTAATCTGTAATAGAAGGGAAAAGGAGAGTATTTTTGTTAAATAGTATTTTTTAAATTTTCTTTTATGTTACTATAGATATTATATCTCTTAATGTATTATTTAATGTTTTCTCTTAACACCTACATCCGCTAATTGATGAATGGGATTATAGAGAGTTTACTTACTGGATTTTAACCTCAGTAACTTTTTCTTAAAGAAAATATCAATAATTTTCTATAGATTGCATTTTCTTTTTTGAACTAAATTTTTTGTTTGTTTGCTTTGGGGATGGTTTGAGCAGTTGATGACTGTATATGCTCTTTCATGGTTGTTTTCTTCTTGGACCTTTGGATGCAGGTTTGAGGGGTTGGGTCCAACTGTAATTGTCTGTCCAACAACAGTGATGCATCAGTGGGTGAAGGAATTTCACACGTGGTGGCCTCCGTTCAGAGTGGCAATTCTACATGAAACCGGTTCCTATACCCACAAAAAGGTAACATAATATTTCAGTACCTTTTTGTTTCTTTTGTTTTAAAGCCCTCCATTTTATATATTTGGTTTTTCTCTGATCCATATATTTCTCAAATGTGTATTCCTATGTTTCTTTCCTGCATTTAAAGTTATTTTATTATTATTGACTTACTTTAGAGCTCTGTGTTTTCAGAACAGTTATGATTATAGGCCTTATTGTTATAACAGTCTGTGGTGGTGTTGTGACATGTCTGTTGTCCAGCGAAATATGAATCGTCTCGGACAGGACACAAGCCTGGCAGTGTGGGTTGGAGTCATAAGTCAGGTGGCTGTGTCCAGTAAGGAGAGACTCTGGGCATTAGCAGCTTTAAGCAGTTTTAGGAAGGTGGATACAAAAGTAAAATAACAGCTCTTAATGGGTAAATGCATTCGTTAATATGCTTTTAAATCCTGTTTTTGATGAAAGAAGAAACTTTCCATTTTGAGAATTTTGCAAGTATTGTTGCTTTTAGTTGTATTTTGTTCCCTGAATCCTTGATTGTCATGTATAGACAGTTGTATTTCTTCACTTATAGTTTGGTAACATCACAGTATCAAAAAGGAACTTTATCTGTGCTCCTGTGGGTAGCACAGATATGTTGTATTCTTTTTTTCTTCTTATCTGTCTAACCATCCAGACTGTGAGCTCTGTTGAGTAGGGACTATGTCTGATTCATTTTTGTATCCCAGGTGATTCATAAGCATTTGCTGAATAAATAATAATCATACAGTTTCACTGTGGATTTGCAGGTTACATTATTGAGGAGAAGCAGCAGTCTGTTAGGAATTAGTTCGTTCTTTCCTGAGTCTTCTGAGCTCTTGAGTGAGTTCTTGGGCCCCAGGAAAGCAGTGCCAGCTGCAAGGGCTATGGAATGTTTGCCTCATGGAGACGGATGCACGGGGACCACGAAACTCCAGGATTCCTATTGTGTTTGTGTTCATGGAAAGGCAAACTTTTGATAGAAGTGACTCAGGAAGATCTATGGTTTGGTAGCTCAAATAAGGCGAGATAGACTCTTGCTTATACTGTTACTGTTAAAACCAACTGACCTTGCCCAGAATTTTAAGTGATAAATGGAAAATAAACTGGAATTAAGGTAATTAATAAATTAGGGTAAATGCTGTCAGTTATAAAAAGTGATTTTTAGCAGTATGAAGATAATAACAGTTTAGATTGTTGTGTTGTCAACCTTAAATTGTTTGTCAAACTTTATCCTGTTATTGCCTTTGTAGAACATTCATGGTTCCTTTTTCATTTCTGTTATCTGTTAACATCTCTTAGTGTTTTGTAACTGCCAAATCCTGTAGCAAGACTCATTAGCTGATGTTTGTCTTATAAGGGCAATTTTAAAAACTTTTTTTTCTTTTATTTTCTTTTGGAGTAGTAAACTGTGTGTATTGGACACCTTCACCTGGCCGTGGCTTACTGCCAGTCCCTTTGTCACCATAGTCTGAAGAACTGCCTTCATGTAAACCACATACATGGACTCATTATGGAAATAGAATTGACATGAACTTGGTGAAATTTGCTTCCTTAACTTTGGAGGGCAAACTTATAAGAAGAGATACTTCACTTTTGGTTGCAGTGGTTCTACCTTCTGAGGTTGTTTTACGTACCAGACACATGCATACATATGATTGTTAATAATTTTTTCAGTGTTTTACAGTTTACCAAGGACTTTAACTTGAAGATTCTTACTTAACTTTTGAGGAAAAACAGCATTATAGTTTCCTTGTGTTTTTACTCAGACTCTTAACTCTCTTCCTACTGTTCCTTTTCCATTATAAAGTATTTCAGATCACTAAAGATGTAAACTGTTAGGCAAAAGATAGAAAAGATTTATACCTATCAAACCATATTCTTGACTTAGAAGCCCTATATTTATTACTTTTTATTCATGTTAATATTGGTTTGTTATTTGCAGTGATGACACATTGAAAATGTATTAATAGTTCCTTTCCATAGGCCTTGCTGTTGACATTTCTAAGATTATAACTTTGGTTTCTGGATTCAACTACTGAAGGGATATTTGCTTCCTCTGTACCTTCTGTCCTCTGTGTATGTGCAGATCGTTGTCACCACACATGCCTACCTGCTAGCTTACACGTGGATTAAATTGCAAGAGAGTCTATATTTCTTATTCTAATTTTAAAAATTCTGTTTATGGTGGTTCGTTCTCTAACTCAGCATCTAATGCCTGACTTCCTTATCAGCTGTGATTTCTTTTTGCAGTGGGTGAGCTTTCTGTGCCCACTGGCTATCTTGTCTTAAATTTAATAATGGTACTCTGACATTGGAACATTCAATACTGGACAGAACAGGGAAGAGAAGAGAATTTCTCTTTAGAAATATTTAAAAATATAATAATGCCAGAATAGTTTTGCTTAACATTCAAGTAGATTATCTTTATTTTCTGAATGCTTTGTTGTAGTTGGTATGGCATACATTTAAAAATTTTTTCATTTGGAAAAATATCAAATGGTCAGTTTCTCAGTACAGCATATCTGTCATTCTTCTTCCCAAAATTGCCCTTCGGCTTCCTACCTCTCTCACCCTTTGATCCTATATTAGCTCTGTTAATAGTCTCTGATAGGCAGCATAATTTAGAATTGTCAAATGCACACCCAGCAGCTATGCAAAAAAAATATACAACTGAATGTTTCAACCACATTATGAAATCTGGTAAAGAAATTTTTAGGCTTCTGAATCTCTTAATGGTCACTTGAAATCTCATTTAATAAAAGTTCCAGATTTCCTTTTTCTCATGTTTTGTGATTCTTTTTTCTAATGTAGAGCAACTCTCATGTGAGTTGATTAATATTTATTTGTTAAAACAACCGTTAACACTGCATTTCAGGTGTTTGATGTTGCTAGGGCTCCAAAATAAATGGATATGATGTTTTTAACCTTAAAAAGTCAACTGTTTCCTTGGGGAAAGAAAATATAATAAATGAAGAGATAATGAAAGGATGTAGTCTTGTGGTATCTATCCCATTACTCACACTAGGTGGTGACATCCTTAGCACTGTGTTGTAAAGTTTATTTAATGATTAAGCATCCTTTTTTCAATTTATTGGAAGATACATAATGAGAAATTGCTTATGTTCTGAAACAATTGTCTCTCTCCTATCTTTTTTTTGTTGTTGTTTTGTTGCTATGTAGGATCTAGTACTGTAACATTTTAGATAATTTAAAGAATTTTGTATCATTTTGATCATGTGGATAAATAAGAGTGGGAAAAGCAAGAAGAGCATGCAGTTTTAAGTGCGTTGGTTTTGTGCCTACCAGGCCAGGGTTTGAATCTTGGATCCGCTGTTTTATAACTTTGTAACCCTGGGCAAGTCACTGGCTTTTCTGAGCCTGATTTGATCACCTGTAAAATGGGTAAGTTTTTATAAGCCTTTGAGGACTTTTTGGGTTAATATGTATGTATGAAGAGCTCAATGTGGTCCCTAATAGGTAACATTTACTCAGGTAATTGTTGCTGGTGTTAGAAACAAAGAATATTTTGGTCTCCTCACCTCAGTAGTTGAGAAAAGAAAAGATACTGAGTGAGGCATTCTTGATTGACTGAATACGTAGTCTAGAGAGAAAGTACACATCTACTTTATAAAAAATGTTCACGGTCATTCAACATCATCTAGACCTTTTATTTTCATGTTTAGATACATTTGCCCCCAAATGGAAAGAATGAAGTTCAGGGTGTGGTTAAAAAGCAAATGACACAAAAACGTGGCCATCTGATAAAACTCTCATCACATGTTCTTTAAAAGGGCTTGTTTTCTGAAACACTAGAGCAAAAAGACATGGCTTTTTAAAAAGCTAGAAGGGAGTAAAAATCATAAAAAAAAGAGAAAGGGGCCACATTATCCCTCAAGCATCTGAAATATTTCAGACGCATTCTGAGTACACAAAATTATAATAGAATGCAAAGTGGTATCATTCCTATTAACTTTAGAGTCAGTGTATACACCTGATAGAAAACATGATAGATGCTGGGCTTGTTCTGCGAGGTATGTTGTAAAATTATATTGCTGGAGCCCTTTTTTTTCTTATTGTCAGCACAAATCCTTGTTTATTAAAGATTTAGCTTGAAGGAAATTTTAATTAATTACAGGTGCAGTAAATCCTGCCTAGGAAGCGGCTGTACAGTGTTTCCCGTGAATGGCCTTCATGTGCCTGTGCTTCACTCCTCTCCCCGCCGCCTGACAGTGTGATTTATGGCTGTTGTTTTCCACCAGTCCACTGTTTGCCCTCTAGGAGGGATTGGTCTCTTGAGCCTCCATAATAACAGCAGCACTTTCACAGACATCTTTTAATGACAACAGCACTGCGTTCAGTAAGTCAGGCTAATTGCAGATGTACCCTATTAATTGCAAAAACTAGGAGAGGTTACATATTTTACAAGCTTTTAATTTGAAACCGCCCGAGATGATTTGTCTTAAGTGTTTGGATAGAGACGTCCATAATATTCAACAATTCACCATTATTGAAACTCCAGTCTAGGCAGCTATAGAATTCTGTGATTGAATCAGGTAATAACAAATGGTCTTAGATGGGGTTTTACCCAGTGGCGAAGTGGACATTTGGAACAATTTCTTCTTCTTTTTGTATATGCATCTTTTTAATTCTTGTTAATCATTGATACATCTTCCTGAACACAGTCGAAGTTTTGTATTTCTTTAGTTAACATTTCTATAGCTGTAATAATATTTAGAATTTTCCAAATAAACTTCAATCCTTAAGCAAGCATAAGAAAGTGGTAATATTAAGATAAATACCTAATGTAGATGACGGGGGGGGATGGATGCAGCAAACCACCATGGCATATGTATACCTGTGTAACAATCCTGCATGATATGCACATGTACCCCAGAACTTAACGTATAGTTAAAAAAAAGAAACTAAACATCATTCCACTGGTATACATTTAAGAAGCTTGATGTCTCATTTCGTAATTGTGGCAAACCTCTAGCTACGCTAGGTGATGTCCAGAATTTACTTCAGTGTTGGCTTCTAAAGGTAGCAGGACTGACCAGGTGAGGTGCTGGAGGTGGATGGTGCTTCTTTGGGCAGAGTGCTTTCTTCACTGGCACCAGCAGCTGAATGGGGCTGGTTGTCAGGGAGTCCTGAGGGAACCTGTACGTGTGCTTTTAAGGCTGTTGTGTACCCCAAGGTGTTTATTGCTATATTCTTGTGAGGTCAAAAGTCAGGAAATGGTTCTTTCAGGTGTGGCCTTCAATATGGTATTGTGCAGGTGTTGAACATTGTGAATGGGAAGATGGAAGATGAGTAGTCATAATAGTAATAAAAGTATGGCACATACCTGTCAAATTGTTAATAGGTCCAGGCATTGTGGTTATCCTCTGCAGCAATTGTATTAATTCTTTGAATGTCACATGAATTACAACGTATGAAAAGACAGTTTCCTTTCTTTGTTTTGTTCCTTCAAACTTTCTTAGCCTTTCTTGTACCCTTTTATACTCTGTTGCATTAAAACATATTTTAATCCTAATTCTTTAAGAAGATACTGATAAAATTGGCATTTTTTGAAGATGTTGAATTTTATAAAATTTGTATAATTGTGATTACATGAATCATATTAGGCTTCCTGATAGCTTTGTACTCCTGTGATAAGCCTTATTAGGTTAATATATTACTAGATTTTATCTGTAAAGTAATGGCTCTCTAGTTTAGAAGAGTATATACACACATGTAAGTGTGCTGTGTCAGTTTTGAAAACAGGGTTTGCTAGCCTTGTAACAGTGATTTGGAATGCATTCTTTTTCTGTATTTTGGAAAAATTTACTTAACAGGATCTATTCCTACTTTATAACAGCATCTATTCCTACTTATGAAACCCTTTGGGTCTGGTAGACTTTTGGTGAGAAGTATAACATCTTTTTCACAGTCTTCAGTATTGTTTTGTTCTGTTGGTCTGATTTTTCTTGGGTACATTTTGGCAGTGAATTTTTTAGCTATCATCTCTGTCAGATGTTCAGATTTTGTGGCATGTATATTGGTCAACAGTTTTGTATTCCCTACATCTGTAATTGTGTTCCTTTGACATTTCTGATGCTGTACATCTGAGTCTGTTCTTTGGGCTGACTTTTCAGAGGTTTGTTTGGTTTAGTCTTTCCAAAGAGTTATTATTATTTTGCTTTATCAATTCTATCAGGTTTTTTTAATACCCACTAATTTTTATGTTACTAATTCTCTCATTTTCCTTTTTTAGCAGGTTATGTTGACTGCTCATTTTGATTTCAGCCTTTCTTAATAGAGTGTAAAGGAATGAATATTCTTTGTATAAAGTGCTGCTGATCACTGTTAAAAGGAGCTCTGATGGTGATACTCAAATCCTTTGCATCCTCTTTTTAAACATTTTGTTTTCTTTGATCTTACTTTCCCTCTAAGAGAGGCTGTGGTCAGCTCTCTGGGTAGGCTGTGGGTGTGTCACTTTGACAGGCAGCTCTAAGGGCTCTGCTTTTGTGTTTATTGCTGTGCTTTTTGGTATGTTAAGGTTCAGGGGTCTGTTTTCTTATTGCGGGATCCCCATTAAAATGTAAAATATCCCTCTTCTTTCTGTTCATCCCTTTTTGTTTCATATTTATAGTGCTAATCCTGGCCTTTTTTTGTTTGCATTTCTTTGATAATATCTTTGATAATTCCCATATTACAACTTTGAGTGCCAGTCTGGTTTGGGTTTCTTTTAAACACAAGGCTAGGTTTTTGCCTTACCCAGTGGAATGTCTCACTGTTAATAACCCACTGTCCTGTGGTAGGTTACCAGGTTTAGTCTGAAACCTGATACCTTGTTTTCTGTTTATTCTGTTTTCTCCTAATTTTTGCTATTTTCTATTATTTTTCCGTGTAATGGTTTGAGAGTTCTACGTTCTCTTTATTTTCTGGTATTTATGTGGAAGTAGCAACTGTTACTCAGTAGTTAGCTTAAAGTTTTGACAAATGTATTTTAACATATTTTTATCACATGGTTAAGAATTAAACATTATCTATTGCCTGTGTCCCATTCTACCATGGGACAGAATGAGATTTTTAGTCCATCTTTATTTTCTCCTAATCTCACTCCAGCTTTTATGAAACTAAACAGGAATTACAGTAACACTTAAAAATATATGCCTTTTAATATTTTAGATCCTTTCTTAACAGTTTCATTCATACTTAAGTATTTAATATTTAGGCTTTATTAGGCATAATTAGTCATTATGCTTTAATGATTTATTTTAAGAAATGGTATGTATATCACATAAAATCTTTTTAAATTTTTTCTTTTATAGTTTAGCAGGAGGTAGTGTAGCCTAATATTAATAGTACTAGCTTTGGATTTGGCTGCCTTTCTCCATTTGAATTCTGACTCCACCACTTAGCAGCTGTGTGACCTGGTACATTAGTTACCATCCCCAAGCCCCAGTTCCCTTGTCTCTAAATTGGGGTTTGTGATGACCCCTCTGTCCTTCTTTAGGGAGCTGCTGTGAGCATGGTCTGTGGTGAGAATGCGGGGTGGGAGCATTGCTGTCTTCCCTTCTTCAGGGTGCAGTATCTGTGCATGCCTTCCTCTTCTGTCCACAACTGTGCCACTCTGCTGTCTGGGTACAGTGCACTGTAGCCAGCCCATCTCTTGGTGACTGGTCTTCCAAAACCTTGCCTATCTGAAGCTGGAATTTATTTTCTTCGTCAAGCATGACTGGTAGTTTGGATTGAGGCAGAATACATGGTCACCACTTTTCCTTCTTAGAATTATGTAAAGATTTTCCTCTTTGCCTTCAGACATTTTTAATGTTGCAGAAAAGATGTCTAATGCAGGCAGAGTCTTTTTCCTCTGAAGAGAATATTTTCTTTTTCTATTTTCTTCTGACTAGAAGCTATGATATTTTCTCCTTATATTTTAAAATATTTTTCTCTTTTGAGTTGAGATCTCGCTCTGTTGCCCAGGCTGGAATGTGGTAGTGTGATCATAGCTCACTGCAGCCTCAAACTCCTCAGCTCAAGGGATCTTCTTGCCTGATCCTGCTAAGTAGCTGGGACTGTAGCTATGCACCACCATGCACTGCTAATTTTTTTTATGTTTTATCGAGACAGTGGTCTTGCTTTGTTGTTCAGGCTGGTCTTGAACTCTTGGCCTCAAGTGATCCTCCTGCTTCAGCCTCCCAAAGTGCTGAGATTATAGGCATGAGCCATTTTGCCTGGCTGTTTTTATTTATTTTTGGAATTCAGACATCTAGTAGGGTATGTCTACAGATATGTCTTTTTTGTTTGTCTTCGCCTGACACTTTGGGAGATGTTTTGCGCTATAGATTCAGATCTTGGCTCCATTTATGGAGATTTTTTATTTTTTAAAATTTTTTTTTTAAGGCAGAGTCTGACTGTTGCCCAGGCTGGAGTGCAGTGGCACCATAACTGCTCACTGCAGCCTTGACTTCCTGGGCTCAAGGGATCCTCCCACCTCAGCCTCCTGAGTAGATGGGACTACAGGTGCTTGACACCACATCCAGCTATTTAAAATTTTTTGTAGAGAGAGGGTTTTGCCATTGCCTAGGCTGGTCTCTAACTCCTGGGCTCAAGCAATCCACCCACCTCAGCCTCCCAAAGTGCTGAGATTACAAGTGTGAACCACTGTATCTGGCCTTTTTCTATCATTTTAAAATCATTGCTTTTATATCCTTTCCACTCTGTCCTGGAATTCATGTTATACATTGTTAGAGATCTAGGTTTGTCTGCCTTGTCTCTTTGGATTTTCTCGCTTTTGTTTTAAATTAATATGTTTTCATTCCACATTGTTGTTTTAACAAGGATGGACACAAAGGATTGTTTTATTTAATATATATATATTAAATACAAATTTAATATATATATATTGAATATATATGTATTATAACTTTGTCATCTTTTTGAGTCTCCTTTCCCCAATAATGGCTTTTTGAGTCTCCTTTCCCCAATAAGTCAGTGCTTACTACTTGCCAGGTTAACAAGTACACTTCTAGTGCTGATAATGTCTTTGATTGTGAGTGTTATGTTTGTATTTGTGCATTTTTATAAAGTGCTTTATATTGTGTCATGATTGAAAGAGTGTCACTTCTTATTTAAAACTGACTTTACCATTTAATTATGGTCTTAGGAGAAACTAATTCGAGATGTTGCTCATTGTCATGGAATTTTGATCACATCTTACTCCTACATTCGGCTGATGCAGGATGACATTAGCAGGTATGATTGGCACTATGTGATCTTGGACGAAGGACACAAAATTCGAAATCCAAATGCTGCTGTCACCCTTGCTTGCAAACAGGTATGACCTCTTATAACAAGGGAGATTTCCAGGTGGAGAAGAATATTTAATTCAGAATAAACTCTCTGCTTTTAGTAACACATTTATTGAATCTTTCCTTATGCCTTTGCACAAGGAATTTAAAATGTGCATTTTCCTTAATGCAGAAAACTCTTGTGTTTTTACCCTTAATCATGTCTTTAATGCTGATTGTTCATGTTATTTAATGTCTCTTGTAGGGACCAGTTGTTAGAATGTAACCAAAGCCAACTCTAATCTTTAGTGTTCAGCTTGAACAATAAGGAAAAATTATTCCTCATTTTTTCATCTAAATGTAACTAAGGATTTATAATTGCATAAAATATATACGTTTTGGAGCGTACCAAAATGATGCAAGAACGATGAGTAAATGTATAAACAATATTACAGAGGAGCGTTTTGGGATAGTAATGGTGATTGTATGCTAAAGGGTAAATTTAATAAAAAGGTGTTTCCTTTCCTCAAATAGTTTCGCACTCCTCATCGGATCATCTTGTCTGGCTCACCGATGCAAAATAACCTCCGAGAGTTGTGGTCGCTCTTCGACTTCATCTTCCCGGGAAAGTTAGGCACGTTGCCGGTGTTTTTGGAGCAGTTCTCTGTCCCCATCACCATGGGGGGATATTCAAATGCTTCCCCAGTACAGGTAATATATTAGGAAGATAACACTTTTGGCATTTTAATATTTAAAATGCTCCTATTAAATACTGTATTTTGTAGCCAAGTCATCCAGAATGTAAGAAGGATGACCAAGTTTATGAATTGGTATCTGGTTAAAAAAAAAAATCACAAAATTATTTTTGCTTGATCATATTTTTTCACTTAAAACATGAAAAATATTCACAGAGAGGAAAGCCCTAGAATAAAATTTCTCTTTGCTTAATAGAAATTAAACAGTTTTGGCATTGTATTCCTGGGATGTTTTGGTCAGATAAGAAATTTTAAAAAGATGTCACATGTGGTCAGAAGAGCAGTTAGAAATTATGAAATGGGCAAATCAGTTTGGGACAGCATGTAATTTTATTCTGTAAATTGGGGTAGTGCATCTTATAAAGTAGTGGAGAAACTTAGAGAAGGGGACATCAGGAGGATCAGACTGTTCGGGGATGATTTAATGAGACATGTCCCTTAACCTGATTTTGAGAATGGTAGGCCACGGAGAGTGAGGGCATTCTAGATTAGGGCAACCATGTGGATGCAGCCACCATATGTGGCTTGGGGCAGTGAAGAGACCCATTTGACTGGACTGGCGATGCTTGTGGGGGTATAGCTAGAAAGCTGTGGATGCCAGAACTGGGGGACCTTGAAAGGGAAGTAGTGGCACTTGGGGACGGCTGGGTTACTGAGGGTGTCTGAGTAGGACGCTGGAAGATGCTGGTTCTCAGGGGTTCCTCAGGCTACAGGGTAGTCACAGGAGGGAAGCTGGCATTGAGTGACCTGTAGGAACCACTGGGGTGAGGGCCGTGAGAACCCGGACCTGATCTTGGGTGGTGGTCTGAGAAAGGTGGTGAGGCAGGAGACCCAGGTGGCATTTTTAGGCAGAACAAACAAACATTTTGGAGGCTGTTAGGGTCGAGGAGATGGAGTAGGGGCTAAGCTTGCTGTGATTGACTGACTCCTGAGGTTTCAGGCCCTGGCGCATGATGGAATGGGTGGTCACAGGCAGGAATGCCAGGAGGTGAAGTTACCTGCAGGGCGCTTTGTGGCCTGCAGGGTAGGCTCCAGCCTGGGTGGGAGGCAGGGTTTCTGCTCAGCCCTTCACGGGTGGGGCTGTGCCTACCAGGCCATGGCTGAGCCAGGGATGAGGCCTTTCACCAAAACACAAGCTCTTGTATTTTGGAATATTTAATTAGAAAAAGAATTTTAGACCTTTAAGATCAAAAGATTGTCAAAAACAATTTTAATATGTTTTTCATTTTGAGATTGAATGGTTTTCAGTTAACTTTTGTAAGTACACTCTTCTTTCTCTGAATCTCCTGTTATACTATTCTTTTTTTAAAAAGAAAATTTGTTTTGAAATAATTTCAAACTTAACAAAAAGTTGCAAGAATTGTAAAAAAACAAACAAGAAAACCCTCTTAAGTACACTTCACCCAGATTCACTGATTGCTAGTGTTTTGCAGACATTTCGCCACATTGGCTTTACCATTTCTCCCCAACCTCTTTCCATGTAGATTCACAGCTAAAGTTAGTTTTCTAACCATCTGAGGGCAGGTTGCAGATCTGATGACCCTTCCTCCAAATCCTTCAGTGTGTATTTCCAAGAACAGGGATAGCCTCTTACATAGCCAGTGTAAGCAACAAAATCAGAAGGAAGTTTAGTATTGATAAGAGTCTGTTACCTAGTCTACAATCACTCATATTTTGCCAGTTGTTCCAATAGTTTCCATGTCTCTAGTCCTCTTTAATCTGGGACAGTTTCTTTTGCCCTTCATTACCTTGACATTTTTTAAAGATTACAGGCCTGTTAGTTTGTAGAATGTACCTCAGTTTGGGTTTGCCTTACATTTCTTCATGATTAGATTCAGGTTATACATTTTTGCCAGGAATATCACAGAAGTAGTGTGTCTTCCTTAGTACCTGGTATCTGGAGGAACATGCTGTCTGTTTTTCCCATTATGGGTGATGTTGACTCTGATTACTTTAAGTAAGGTGGCGTTGATCAGATCTAAACTGTGATGTTACCACTTCTCCTTTGGCATTAATAAGTCATTTATAGAAAAATGATTTGAGAACATGTCATTATGATCTATTTTTTTTCCCTTGAAATTCTTGTTTTAGGAATTTATGTACTTTCTCTCCTTTGTAGCAGGTAAGATTCTTGGGAACAGAGTATTGGTTGTAGTTGCTTTCAGTTTAAGACCATGTTGCTTTGTATTATTGAACTCTAAGAAGATAGTCCGTGTGCTGGTATTTATTCTGTCGTGCTGGTACTAAAATGATGGCAGGGGCTGGAAACCAGACCTTCCCATGACTAATATTTCCAGTCCAGTAGGGGTGGGCACAGGGGAAAAAGACAAATAAAACCTGGTTCCAGTACAGGGCGGTGAGGACTGTGATCAGGGGAGATGCCCAGTGTCAGAGCATATGGGGCTCAGAAAGGCTTTCTGGAGAAGGGATGACTAAGCTAGAGTCTGAAAGGTGAGGAGGGTGATGGTGAGCATGTCAGCAGCCCAAATACAGACTGCTGCTGAGGTTGGTTTGCTCAACTGGGGCAGGGCATGTGAGAACTGAGAAGAGCCTACAGGGATGTCTCATTGAACCTCTTCATTTCACACGCAAGGTTTTTGATTCTCAGCATTCTGGTGACTAACCTAAGATCACTGTGCTCAGGAAGAGGCAGAGCTCTGCCTTGTCAGAGTGGTGAAGAGTGTGGGCATGCTCAATAAAGTGTTCGTTTTCCATAGCACCAGGGTGTGGGCATTGGTAGAGAAATCTAGCTGGATCCCCACCTTGTGTTTTTATGAACAGAGAAACAGACTGGGAGCCAGTTGGGAATGAGATAGACGATCAGCTCCATAGGGTGTCATGCAACAGAGAGCATTAGCCACAGCCCCGGCCGCTCCCCAGCCTAGCGTTGGTTTAGTTGACCAAGAACCTCCAACCAGCATGCTCGCTCTCCTGCCCGAGCAGGTGTGGGCAGAGGGAGGATGTGGGGCAGTTTCCTTCACACACTGTACATTTGTGCTTCTTCAGTGGGACTATATTTTTAAATTCTGAAATTCCATCATCTCTGCATCAGAAATCATAATATGTACCTCATCATCATTTTCAAGGTGATTTTTATCAATGAATGATACATTTAAGGGATTATATGTAACTAAAAGTCGTTGATTAGTTGAGCTTCTTTTGTGTGTATTATTCCAAGTAAAGCCTATTTTAATATTTATGCACATGCATTCACACAACAAGTACACATACATATATGTGCATGAGCGAGGTGTTCTTAGCATTCTTTAAAATATTTTTTAATATGTGTGGTCAAGCTCTTTTTTATTGTCATTCATTTTACAGCTGGTGTTCTTAAATTTAAACTTTGGTTGGAATTTTTTCCATGAAATAGTTTTTACTAAGTTGTTAAGCCTATTTAGATTTTTTTTTGAAGTAGCAATAATTTATTGAATACTTTGCCTATAAGTGAATTGCAGAGGGAGTGGTTTTCTGGACTGTGGGGCTTTGCTTTTCTGCATAAATTTAGTACCCATCTCATGTGGCTGTGCTCCATTACAGAACCATATGCTGCATTTTAGGGCAGAGTGACCTTTTGTTTCTGGGATCAGAGGGCTCTTGTTGAACTTACTCTTGTAAGTCTCCAGTGGGCAGTAATCTCTGCTTATTGGCTGACTGCTCCATCACTGCAGCTTTTCCCCAGAGTTAGCTTTTGATCTTCAGCCTTGCAGAGTTCCTTTGTAGCTTTTGGAGAATACAAGATCATAAACAGAGATTTGTACAAAAGCAGTTTTTCCCCTAGGGGGTGGTGGTCAGGAACCCAATAAGTCTCTACTTTAGGGTTTCACTGTATAATAATAATTAAAGCAAAGTGTACAAGAGAAATAAGGCACAAAATTATTAGTTTTTCTTTTTGTTGTACATTTTGGTTAATGAGATAATTTTTTTAACTGATAATATTATGAAAGCTGCCACCCCTTGGAGTATATGGAACTTATGCTAGCTTTTTCAAACTACTTTGCAATCATTTCCCACTGATTTTGTACAGCTGTTGATCATTCTTTTATTTTTTAAGGAATGGAAGCAATTGAGAGGTAAGAACAAACGCGTTCCTTCAACATATGTAATATTTCCCTCTGTGCTCTTTTTCAAGGTCAAAACTGCTTACAAGTGTGCATGTGTCTTACGAGATACTATAAATCCATACCTACTGCGGAGAATGAAGTCAGATGTGAAGATGAGCCTTTCTTTGCCAGATAAAAATGAACAGGTCTGTAAATGCAGGAGTTAACAAAGCATTCCTAAAGCATAGGTGTACCTGTCCCTTCACTCTGATTCTCCTCTGCGGGTGAGAGAGTCTGGTGAGGTGTGGTCCTGGAACTGTGGGCAGGCTGGGCCTGCTGTGGCGTCTGCCCTCAGTGGATTCTTCTCTAGTCCACAGGCTTTGACCTCCCCCTTATTGACACATGGGTTCCTACAGCTACTCTTTTAAATATCTCCATTCTCCTTAAGTCCCTAATTCATTCATGCTACACATTGTATCAGGTGCCAACCACGTTCCTGTCATGACCCTAGGCTCTGAGATATAGCAGTGAACAAAGCAAATTTTATTCTCATGGGAACTCACATTTATTCTTGAGGGAGGGTGTCACAAAAAGGTATAGAAGATGTCAGGTGGCAGCGGTAAGTGTGCCGACAAATGAAGCAGGGTTCAAGGATAAGCTGGGGTTGCTGGGGAAGTGGGCCATTTATAAGGGATGGTTAGAGAAGACCTCTGATGAACTGACATCTGAGCAGAGGCCTAAAGAAGGCGAAGGAGTGAGTCATATCATTTTGAAGGCAGAGCATTGCAGATGGTGGGCTGTGCTGTGACAGTGCTTTGGGGCATCCATGGGCAGCAGAGAGGCCAGTGTGGTCAGGACTGGGAGCAACAAGAGGGTAGAAGAGGAGGAGCTAGCTGGAAAGGCTGGGGAGGCTGGAGCAAACAGGTACATGAACAGAAGTGAAGGCCTGGGCCTTGGAAAGTGAGTGGGGTTACCTGGGATGGACTCGATGTGTTTGGCCCCTCGGAAGTCATGAGTGATGCCTCAGTGGCATCAACAGAGGTGCCCATGAGGCTTGCTCTGGGTGCAGGCTTCAGGAGTGACTGGAGGTGAGGAAATGGAGGTGGGGATTGTACCATATTTTCTCAGGGACGCCCCCATCTTCCAGTTGGAGACTAACAGGTGAAGCACTATACTGAGGAGAATGAGTGGGTCTTCAAATGTAGTGCACAGGTTGAAGGGTTGCCCTCCATCCTGTACAAGAACCGCTTCCTCTTGGAATAAAGGACAATGAGCCAAAGTGGGTGCAGAAGTAGAGACATATTAGGGAGTGAAAACCAGGGAATTGTGCCTGATCCTGGTAGGTTCAGGTTTGATTTTCATGTTGTTTTTATTTGATTGTTTTTAAGTAAAAGTTGAGACAGAGGTGTGGGTGGCTGGGTGGTGAGGAGCATGGGCACAGCTATTCTGGGCTTGTGGAAGGTGCTGGGTGGGCATGTGTGGAGGACCCCCTGGAGCAGGACAGGCCGTGGCAGTATGCTGCCAGGAAGGAACTTTTCTCCAGCAGCACCGGCACTGACCGTAGGCCTAGACAACGCTGATGGTTGAGTTGACCTACATTTAGAAGTTTACAGGGAGTATGCAGGGGGTTGAAAGGGGTCCAGATAGGTGGCAGAGGGGTGGCTGAATGAGCATCCATGGGAATGTAACTGTTGGTGGTGGACTTGGCGAAGGAGGGAGGGTTGGGAAGTGGAAGGTCACAGAGCACAATGGCATGGAGTGGTTGGTGCAGTGGGCTGGGAGGGTAAGGGTTGCTGTCCAAGGCGAGTCTGGTATCTCGTGGACCTGTACTTAGAGCTCCAGGAAAGGGAGAACTCCAGGTGAGGTTGTGGTCTCTGGTCAGTTCTGCTGATTAGAGCATGGCATGAGTCACAGGAGGTGGGATGGTTTGAGCATGTGGAGGCTAACATGGAGGTTGGTCTGTGCACCTGGTCCCTGAACTTGCTGGTGAGCAGGAAGCCAGCCTTTGGGGACTGTGGGATGGTGCCTGGAGGTAGATGAGTGACAGAGATGGAGGGGCTGGTAAGCAAGGTGTGGTGAGAAGTATCATCACCCTTTGTTGTTTTAATATTAGTAATAGGGATATCATTAAAATTGCATGCATTGTGCTCTTTTGATCGGGAAGTTTTGTTAATATTTTAATTATTTCTGTTAATTTTTTTTGAAATTACAGTTTCCTTGTTTTTCCTTCTGTAGGTCTTATTTTGCCGTCTTACAGATGAGCAGCATAAAGTCTACCAAAATTTCATTGATTCCAAAGAAGTTTACAGGATTCTCAATGGAGAGATGCAGGTCAGCTAAAGAATAGAAACTGGAGAAATGAATTGTGGACCAAGGGAAGCAGGGGAAGAAAGGAAACTAGGATCTAGAGTGTGCCAGGCTTTTCACATACTGTCATCTCAGTTCACTTGCATGCAGTCCTGCATGGTAGATGTGCAGTCAGCCTATGGCCTGGAGCCATTAGGTGCAGAGGAGTTAGATAACTGGTGGAAGGTGGTAGGTTGCAGAGCTGTGCACTGTGGATCCGAACCCAGACACAAATGCAACGGTGAGCTGTGCAGTTTCTGTTACTCCCGAGGGTTTTAACTGGTAGGTGGGCGGGTGTCAGGTGCAGAGCTGGGTTTTTCCAGAAATTATGACCAAAATTATATATCTTGTGGAGAGGATCATGAGAATTCATAACTTTCATCAGCTTCTTAAAAGAGCCCATGCCTCAATAAATGTTTATGAACCATTACAATGTTAGGAACCAGATATAAATTTGGTTCAAATGTCCCTGGCTCTAATTCTGATTGTCCCCAGGGTATGACAGTAATGTATTTATGGTGATTCTCTTTTGTTCAATACTGAGAAAGCTCTCTTTCTACTGGTGTCCAGAATTCAGAAGTTCCTAGCTAGTGTCTTCTCCAAAAGACTCTATTGTATAAATATGTGAGTGTGATTAGGTCATTTCAGTTCTTTTAACCATCTCTCACAATTTCTTATTTTATCTCTTATTGGTAGCTACAGGAGGTTTTTCAATCATTCACATCTGTTCATCTCCATGACTCTCCCCTTCAGGTCTTTCCAAGTTAGGGGGTCTAGATCACACTATTCAGGAGAGAGAATGCAAGCCAGACTTGGAATTGTAAATTTTCTAGTAGTCACACTAGAAAAGGGAAAAAGAGAAACAGGTGAAATTAATTTTGATTATATATTTTATTTGACCTAATGTATCTAAAATATTTTAATATATAATCAAAAATTAAAAATGATTAACAAGGTATTTTACTTCTTTTTTGTACTGTCTTCGAAATTGGGTGTGTATTTTACATATGCATCACAGGACATCACAATTTGGACTAGCCACCCTTCATGTGGTCCGTAGCCACCTGTGGCTAGTGACTACTGCTTTGGACAGTGCAGATTGAAAGGAAGAAAAATGAGTCACAGATGACTCTGGGGAAGTTTGCCAGTGTTCCTGTTTTATTCAGATTGTTGTTAATCTGTTTAACTATTGTTTACTAGTGATGGCTACCATACCCTTTGATTATTGGCTTAATGGTGGTTTTCTCTTTTTCTGCTCAAGCTTTTTTTTTTTTTTTTTTTTTTTTTGAGACAGAGTCTTGCTTTGTCGCCCAGGCTGGAGTGCAGTGGTGCCATCTTGGCTCGCTGCAGCCTCCGCCTCCCAGGTTCAAGCGATTCTCCTGCCTCAGTCTCCCGAGTAGCTGGAATTACAGGTGCCCATCACCACCCCTCACTGATTTTTGTATTTTTAGTAGAGATGAGGTTTTGCCATCTTGGCCAGGCTGGTCTTGAACTCCTGACTTTGTGATCCACCCGCCTTGGCCTCCCAAAGTGCTGGGATTGCAAGCCTGAGCCACCGTGCCCAGCTGCTCAAGCTTTTATACCAGTGAGTTTGATTTGAGTCATCCTCTCAAGGCTGAAAGAGCCCCATTATTGGAGTTTTGTAATTAATGTCCTTTCATGGGGATGGGCCGGGAGCACTCACCCCTCGTCTTTTATACGCTTCTGCTGCATGGACCATACTTCATATCTTTCAAATATTTGCATTTTTTCATGCATTTTTTTTTCTGATCTAAAAATAATCTAAAGGTCAATGGATCCTCAACTTCTGACTCATATTAAACTGCATTAACTTTTAGTGAGGTACTTAGGAGTATAATATTTAAATGCATTTGATAAGTCATATGACTGATGTCTCCAAATTTAGGTTGATAGGAGATTTCTGATCTATATTTAAAAGGCAAGTTCCTCTTTTATATTAAGTTTATAATGCTGTGAACTGCATACCTTTTCTCCAGTGAGGGAAAATGAATTATCAGCAATTGAATATGACCCCTGTAAACGTGTTCAGTCCAGTAGAATTTTTTTGTTATTGAGAACTTGTTCTATCAGGGAAAGAAGATGAGTGAAAGTTAATTTCTCCCAGCTCCTGTTAATGCTGTGATTAGGGAAGAAACTAAGAAGCTTGTGGAGAACTGTTTTTTTTAGTTTGTTATATATATGTTAAACAGCCTCCTTCCCTAGGGAATCTTATTTTACATGGGGTCATTGATTGCACATATGTTCTTTCTTACCACAGATTTTCTCCGGACTTATAGCCCTAAGAAAAATTTGCAACCACCCTGATCTCTTTTCTGGAGGTCCCAAGAATCTCAAAGGTCTTCCTGATGATGAAGTAGAAGAAGATCAGTTTGGGTATTGGAAACGTTCTGGGAAAATGATTGTTGTTGAGTCTTTGTTGAAAATATGGCACAAGCAGGGTCAGCGAGTGTTGCTGTTTTCTCAGTCAAGGCAGGTGAGTGCGCAGACGTCATATGGGAAACAGGCTGGTTCTTTATGACAGCCATAAACTCACAAAATGGGATTCAGTCTAAAGTAATGACTCTGAAGCAAGTCTACCACGCACGTTGAGGTGGCAGTCTGCCGATTTCTTTGGGAGTTTAGATCTTTCTCTAGAGTTGATGTCTAGAAGTTGACTTTTTAAAAAAGCTCACCATGTGATTTTGGTGTGCTACAGTGTTTAGGCCTGAGCTTTGGTTGTTTACAAAAGTTGTAAGAATTAAGTATAAGGAAATACCAAAAATAGTCTTAACAGTTCTGTTTATTTGTCCTAAAGCAAGAAACTCCTTTTAACTTAGGCCTGTTGGGGAAGGTGTGACTATTTGTATAAATAGAGAAGCACTCACTGGGAATGTGTATTTGCTTTGCAAACTCTTATCCCTCACCTCCAAACAGATGCTGGACATACTCGAAGTATTCCTTAGAGCCCAAAAGTATACCTATCTCAAGATGGATGGTACCACTACAATAGCTTCAAGACAGCCACTAATTACAAGATACAATGAGGTAACATGGGAATGTAACAGGGAAGTTGAGCGGTGTTGCTGTGTCTGGGGGGAAAGGACTAAGCGTATCCACACGCTTACCCACTGAAGTAGTGTTGACATCTGGGCTTGGGAGGGGGGCTAAGGGGAGACTTGTTGCTTTTAACTCTATGCACTTTTGGATATTCGGCGGGGGGGTGTGGGTGGTGGGCCTGTGTGTGCTCAAAGGATGTGTTTTCCACAGAATGTGTTTTCCTCCTCCCAATTTTTAAATATTTCTAATAAATACTAAAAATAAAAGCTGTGAAATGAGATTTTGATTCACCAGAGTTCTCTAGGACATTACCATTCCTTGTTTTGGGAACAGCCCAGTAGTTCCACGTGTACAGTATGGAGGCAGAGGCTGAGAGCTGCAACTGGTCGTAAATGTGTGTGCTTGGTGTTTTGTGTCTTACCTGTAGGACACGTCCATATTTGTGTTTCTTCTGACCACGCGGGTGGGAGGCTTAGGTGTCAACCTGACAGGGGCAAACAGAGTTGTCATCTATGACCCTGACTGGAACCCAAGCACCGACACACAGGTTTGTTTTAAATTCTTCTTTAAAAAGAATGTATTACTAGAAATATAGTTTCATCGTTAGTGCTGGTGACTGTCGTTTGATGTTCTGGTTGGCTTCAGTGTACAGTTCAGGAACCATCTTCAGCAGTTTATCCATAGCATTCAGTTTATCCATGGACAGGAACCATCTTCAGCAGTTTATCCATAGCATTCATTCCTAGAGTTGGGGTCCAAAGAACACAGGCAAAGTTGCAAACATTCTTTCAGGTAGAGATGTCTTTTTCAACTGGCTGTTCATCTTCCTGAGCAGGCCTTAGGTACACTTGACATCGTGAGTCAAAATTCTAACTCTGGGGGTGAAAGGTAGTGACCCACTGGCTTTGTTTCTTATAGTCAGTGCTTGTCATTGGGAAGGATTCTTGTTGAGAGCTCGCTCTCTCTCTCTCTCTCTACCGCAGGCCCGGGAGCGAGCATGGAGAATAGGCCAGAAGAAGCAGGTGACTGTGTACAGGCTCCTGACTGCGGGCACCATTGAAGAAAAGATCTACCACCGGTCAGTGCACCCAGTGGCTGCTCTTGGCTGGGCATGCAGGGAATTTTTCCACAGTGCTGTTTAACATCTTGGAGTAATAGTTGCTATAACTGAAGGTTTTGGTCTTTGTTTTGTGTTTTTTTCTTTTTCTTTAAAACATGCTTAGATGGCTTACTGTGAGTTGTCAGAAAATGTCTTTGAACCTGATAATTTTTTACCTTATTCTACCTCAAGAATCACTTATGTGTAAACTTCATATTAATTGTTACTTGAGAGAAATATTTCTGCCTACTATGGTGTGTTGCCTTCGGAAAGGTTTAAAAAGTGACAAGATTGAATGTTGCCATATTGGTATTTACACACACCATGCAGGTGGGATCAGTGCGGGTGTCCTGGCGGTCTTTGACTCTGATGCCCCTTACACAGAGGTTGACAGAATGCCTGTTTATTCCTCTGTCTTTCTGTGTAATGACTAGGGGATTTTAGACAGTGATAACTTAAACAGAATCCAGACATTGCCAGCTTCTCCCGCTGCCCCACCACAGACTTTATCCTTGACCCATAGCCTGGCTCCTGTGTCCTTCACCATATGCTGGGCTATTCCTGGAACATTACATGTTCCTCAAGGGACTGTTGTGTGAGGGTGGGGGACGAGTTGGATTCTGTGAGAAGAGAGCTTCCTCTTATAGATTAACACTTTAGCTAGGAGAATAAATGACAGGGAGGGACAGTGGGGCTGGGGAAGGTGCCTGTTCCAGAGTGGCAGTGGTGTGGGGCTTCAGCAGAGTGTGGACCTGCAGGTGGGAGCAGGGAGAGACAGGTCAGAGTGAAGGCGTTGCAAGGCCTGGGTGAGAGAGTTTGCTGAGCCCTATGACAGGAGGGTCCTAGGCAGGGCAGGACCCTTGGTACTCCAGTCAAGGAGGCTAAGAGAGGCTGAGTCACATGATGGCATGTGAAAAGGTGTTTCTTGAAATGTGTTAGATTTTGGAGGTTGAAAAAGCTCCTTTGGTGTAAATAAAAGGTATTAATTTCTAATTTAAATTCTGTAAGACATGGGAGATTAACTGATGTATTATATGTTTCCCGAATTATAATTTTCCAAGGCTGAAAGTTTAGGGAATTATTTAGCCATATGTGCAGCTGCTGTTACCATCTCTGTCTCTCATATTGCTTTATAACTTGAATTTTTAGGTAGAGCTACGCGTTGTTTTATACCAGTTTACCTTTTATTTTTTTAGACAAATCTTCAAGCAGTTTTTGACAAATAGAGTGCTAAAAGACCCAAAACAAAGGCGGTTTTTCAAATCCAATGATCTCTATGAGCTGTTTACTCTGACTAGTCCTGATGCATCCCAGAGCACTGAAACAAGTGCTATTTTTGCAGGTATTACATAAAATCATTTAATTTAAAGTAATCAATTGCACAAGATGATACAATATAGTATTAGCTGTGTTTTTCCTCTTTACAGGAACTGGATCAGATGTTCAGACACCCAAATGCCATTTGAAAAGAAAGATTCAACCAGCCTTTGGAGCAGACTATGATATTCCAAAACACAAAAAGTTCCCTCCTTCTAATATATCTGTAAATGATGCCACATCATCTGAAGAGAAACCTAAGGCTAAAGGAGGTGAAGTAAATGCAGTAACTTCTAGTCAAAGTGATCCTTTGAAAGATGACCCTCACACGAGTAGTAATGTAACTAGCAATGATAGACTTGGAGAAGAGACAAATGCAGTGTCTGGACCAGAAGAGTCATCAGTGATTAGTGGAAATGGGGAATGTTCAAATTCTTCAAGAACAGGCAAAACTTCTAGGCTATCTGGTGACGAAAGTGTCGATGAAAAGTTGGGTCTTTCCTATAAAAGAGAAATACCCAGCCAGGTTCAAACAGAATCTTTTTGGGAGAATAAACAAGTGGAAAATAAGTTTTATAAGCACAAGTCAAAAACAAAACATCATAATGCAGCAGAAAAAAAGACCCTGGAGAAACATCTGACACCAAAGCAAAAGTCTAAGAACCCTAAGCATTGCAGAGACGCCAAGTTTGAAGGAACTCGAATTCCACACTTGGTGAAGAAAAGGCGGTATCAGAAGCAGGACACTGAAAACAAGAGTGAGGCCAAGGAACAGAGCAATGATGATTATGTTTTGGAAAAGCTGTTCAAAAAATCAGGTAATCCTTTTGATACATTTGCCACAGGGTTGCTAGGATCAGAAAATGAGTAGGCTGTTTTTAGCAATAGCAGCCTTTAACTGATGGTGCATAGAGGGCTCTCAGCCAGAAGTGTTTTTCTTCAAAAATTTAGATTTGAAATATATTGACTTTTAAAAATTGTATTCACACCTCTTTTCTGAAGACCTAGAATAATTTTAAACCTTGGAAAACAACAGTACTTATGGCCACTCATGGGAGATGTGCAATTCTTTAAGTAGATGTGTACTACCTGAACATTAGTAGGCAGTTTCTTTACATGCTATGTACTACATTAATCTGATCTTCCATCCACAGGAGATTAAAGTATCATCATAAGAAAGAGAGACAAGCGTGTGGCTAGTGACAGGCATTCTAGAAGCATGAAAGCTGATAGCTAATGTCAAGGGAGAAAAGTTAGGAGATGCAGACGCAACAATTGCTCACGACCATGGCGTATAGATAGCCCTGCCTAGTGATCCCTTAGCAGTCACTGTGTTCACAATGTGATGGCCTTGAGTTACCAGAGATTGCTGTTTATGGCACTCAGTTTAAAAAGGTAGGTTTATATGTAGCATTTTTATTTAGCATGGTTAATTTTTTTTTGTTAATTTCATATTTTGAAGTAATTTCAAACTTAAATCAGTTTGAATAATACAAAGAACTCTCCTGTATCCTTTATCCAAGTTATGAACAGTTTTCAGCTTTTGCTTTACATTCACACACACACACCTATGCATACGTTTTTGTGGCAGGAATGCCGCAGAGGTGATACTATATCTTACTCAGTGCATCTATCAGGAGACACAGGTTGGTTTGACCTATTACAGGTTAATTTTTAAGATCACTGAGTTAAGGTAGAGTCTGCAAGGTTTCTTAGTGCTAACATTAATATTTTTCACTTTGTAATTAATTTGTGCTTTCAAGGAATATACTTTGAGACTGTGTAAATATCCTGTTTCTCATCAAACTTTTATCCACTGGTTTTAACATCCATTGATGATTCTTTCCTCAGTCAGTTATTACTACAGTGGTTGCCAAATGGTGATTAACATTCTATTGTAAGGAAGGTTTTCCTTCTCCCTTACTTATTTATTAATTTGTTTTTAGATGAGTATGGATTAATGGATTCTTTTTTTCCATGACTGTAATCCATTAGTAGGGGTATTATGATGCTCATATTGTCTTAGATTTGCCTCGTGGGTGGGAGCTCCTTCAGGCTGGCTCCTTTGTGCCTCTGGTGTGTCCCTACTATTCTTTGAGCACCTCCTTTCTTCTTAGCATACTAATATATGCTGAGCTCAATTTGTATTCTGTGCCAGCCCTGGAATCCGCCATTTCTTCAGGAATCCCTGGAGAATGATATTTAGGAACTAAGATTTGGATTCTCAGAGTGTTCATTGCTACTGGTATGTCACTGCTTTCCTAGCCAGTAGTGTCGGAAATAGATATATGTACGTGTATGTGTTTGTTGTGTGCATACATATACACATACATGCAGGCATATATATACACAACAAATTGCACAGATACATCTGTCTCTATGTCTAGAAAAACCACGAGTTTGGCTTCCAGCAAAGGGAGATTAACGTTTACCCTTCCATGTGAAATAATGAAAACATTGACAGAATATACAAAGCAATGGTTTTCAGGCACCAAGGCACCAAAGGGCAGTGATCTCTGAGAGATGGGAAGCAAATGAACTGAACTCTCCAGTTGCCCTGCCCTACTGCCTTGAGAGAATTTTCACGCTGTGACAGAAAGGGGGAGACCCCAGATGGAGCCCCAGGCAGACCCTGTGTTGAGAAGACACAGCTGAGCATCAGGGGAGGCCAGGGTGGCTGGTGTTTACATAAAAGAGATGATAGAGGAGAGAGCTCTGCACAGGGAGAGAACCCCACAGGTCTGCAGAGTCTCCTTTGGCACTCTGCTGAATGCTGATCAGCACGCTATGCAAGAGAACTACTTAAGGTCAGTGAAAAGGCCTTTCCTCTCTAACTTTTTGGATTAGAGGAAACGTGCCTGGTGCTCACCCATGGCCAGGGATTGTGCCTGTTCCTGCCAGCTAGACTGGAAAAATATTTCATGGGGCATTGAGTATAGTACAGAGTAGGAGGTCTTCCTTCTGTTGTAGGGAATGATCAGCCTTATAGTGAGCACTGCTTCAGCCCCACCAGAATATTATAGGAATATGCAAATACCCAACATCCAACAAGATAAAATTCACAATGTCTGGCACCCAGTCAAAAATTACTAGCTGGATGTGGTGGCTCAGTCTGTAATCCCAGCGCTTTGAGAGGCTGAGGTGGGTTGACTGCTTTAGCCTACGAGTTTGAGACCAGCCTGGGCAACATGGCGAGATCCTATCTCTACAAAAAAATAAAAAAAATTAGCTGGTTGTGGTAGCACACACCTGTGGTCCCAGCTACTTGGGAGGCTGAGTTGGGAGGATTGCTTGAGCCTGGGAAGTTGAGGCTGTGGTGAGCTGTGATCATGCCACTGCACTCCAGCCTGGGCGCAGAGTGAGACCCCATCCCAAGAAAAACTATGTATAACCCAGTTTTTAAAATGGACAAATAATTTGAACAGACTTCACCAAGAAAGATATGTAGATGGCAAATAAATATATGAAGCTTGTTAATATTAGTTATTAGGGAAATGCTAATTAAAACCATAATGAGACAAGACTGACCACACTAAGTGTTGGTAAATATGTGAAGAAGTTGGGTCTCTCATACACACCTGGTGGGAATGCAAAAGGGCACAATCACTTTGGAAAACAGTTTGGCAGTTTCTTAAAAATTAGGCATGCACCTTCCTTATGATAAAGCCTTTTCAGTCCTGGGTGTGTATTTGCCCAAGAGAAATGGAAAGATATGTTCATACAAAGGCTTGTACATGAATATTCGTAGCAGCTTTATTAGTAATAGTCAAAATGGAGAAATGCACAAATGTTCACCAACAGGTAAATAGTTAAACTAACCATGGCATATCAAATACTAATCAACAGGCCGGGCATGGTGTCTCATGCCTGTAATCCCAGCACTTTGGGAGGCCGAAGTAAGCAGATCGCCTGAGAGCAGGAGTTCGAGACCAGACTGGACAACATGGTGAAACCCCGTCTCTACAAAAATACAAAAATTAGCTGGGCATGATGATGGGTGCCTGTAATCCCAGCTACTTGGGTGGCTGAGTGGGAGAATCCCTTGAACCTGAGAGGTGGAGGTTGCAGTGAGCCAAGAGTGTGCCATTGCACTCTAGCCTGGGTGACAGAGTGAGACTCCGTCTCAAAAAAAAAAAAAAAAAAAGCTCATCAACAATGAAAGGAAATAGAGTATTGATACATGCTACAGCATGGATGACTTTCAGACTAGTAAGATTAGTATATACTCTGATACCATTTGCATAAAATTCTAGAAAACACACAGTCATGACAGAAAGTAGATTGGTTATTTGGGGATGGGGAATGGGACGGCGGGATTACAAAGGGACATGAGTTTTTCAGGAATGGCTATGTTCATTGTCTTGATTGTAGTGATAGTTTCATAGTATGTCATAATGTCACGACTTACCAAATACTGTACTTTAGCAGTTATTGTATATCAATTATACTCTAATAAGCTCCAAAAAGCAAAATACAATGAGGGGTTACTGTTGTCTCCAATTTCATTTCAGTGCCCAATTTCATTTTCAGGCCCTTTCCATGTTTGTAGCTCCCTTCAAGACCTTCATTCACAACGTACTCACTTAGTCCTCAATCCTAGGATACATGGTAGTTTTTTAGAATTTTTAACCTGAGCTATGGCAAAAAAAAAGTTATATTAACTGGAGTTCATATTTGTTTATATTTCTTTTTGTCTTTAAGTTTTTGGTCAGAACACTACTTGGGTCAAAATAACTTGGTTCTTTTTTCTCACCCTTCATTGTATTATCAGTGTGTACTATCAATTTAAAATACAGTAGGTTAATTTGTTTGTATTCTACTTTAGGGTTTCTTCCCATCCTTGTTGACTCTATGTTATCTTCTGAGTAGTAACACATTAACATAGTTACAAAAGACAAAATACACAAAAAGGTATACTCAAAGAAGTGTCATCCCTCACCCTGTCCCCACCCCTTTTTTCCCTTTCTAGTCTGATGAGTTTCTGGCATTTCCTTCACGTATTTCTGTATTAGTCCGTTTTCACACTGCTGATCAAGACATACCCGAGACTGGGCAATTTCAAAAAGAAAAAGGTTTAATTGACTTACAATTCAGCATGGCTGGAGAAGCTTCATAATCATGGAGGAAGGCAAGGAGGAGCAAGTCGTGTCTTTCGTGGATGGCAGCAGGCAAAGACTTTGTGCACAGAAATTCCTGTTTTTAAAACCATCAGATCTCATGAGAGTCATTCACTATTACAAGAACAGCACAGGAAAGACCTGACCCATAATTCAGTCACCTCTGGGTTCCTCCCATGACACGTAGGAATTGGGGGAGTTACAGTTGAAGATGAGATTTGGGTGGGACACAGCCAAACCATATCATTCCACCTCTGGCCCCTCCCAAATATCATAGCTTTGCATTTGAAAACCAATCATGCCTTCTCAATAGTCCCCCAAAGTCTCAACTCATTTCGGCATTAACTCAGAAGTCCATAGTCCAAAGTCTCATCTGAGACAAGGCAAGTCTCTTCTGCCTATGATCCTGTAAAATCAAAAGCAAGTTACTTACTTCCTATATACAGTAGGGTACAGGCATTGGGTAAATACAGCCATTCAAAATGGGAGAAATTGACCAAAACAGTGTGTGGGGCCTGTAGCCCCACACAAGTCCTAAATCCAGCGGGGCAATCAAATCTTAAAGCTTCAAAATGATCTCCTTTGACTCCATGTCTCGCATCCAGGTCACTCTGATGCAAGAGGTGGGTTCCCATGGTCTTGGGAGGCTCCACCCCTTTGGCTTTGCAGGGTATAGACTGCATCCTGACTGCTTTCATGGGAGGCATTGAGTGTCTGCAGCCTTTCCAGGAGCACAGTGCAAGCTGTCAGTGGATCTACCATTCTGGGCTCTGGAGGACGGTGGCCCTCTTCTCATAGCTCCACTAGGCATTACCCCAGTAGAGACTCTGTGTGGGGGCTCCAACCCCGCATTTCCCTTCTGCACTGCCCTAGCAGAGATTCTCCATGAGAACTCTACCCCTGCAGCAAACTTCTACCTGGGCATCTAGGCATTTCCATCTACCTTTTGAAATCTAGGTGGAGGTTCCCAAACCTCAATTCTTGACTTCTGTGCATTTGCAGGCTCAACACTACATGGAAGCTGCCAAGGCTTGGCGCTTGCACCATCTGAAACCACAGCCTGAGCTCTATGTTGACCCTTTTCAACCATGGCTGGAGCAGCTGGGAAGCAGGACACCAAGTCCCCAGGCTGCTGGGCCAGGGCCATGAGACCACTTTTTCCTCCTATGCTCCTGGGCGTGTAATGGGAGGGGTTGCCATGAAGGTCTCTGACATGCTCTGGAGACATTTTCCCCATTGTCTTGGGGATTAACATTTGGTTCCTTGTTGCTTTTGCAAATTTCTGCAGCCAGCCTGAATTTCTCCTCAGAAAATGGGGTTTTCTTTTCTATAACATTGCATTGCTAGGCTGCACATTTCCCAAACTTTTATGCATTGCTTCCCTTATAAAACTGAATGCCTTTAGCAACACTCATGTCACCTCTTAACTGCTTTGCTGCTTAGCAATTTCTTCTGCCAGATACCCTAAATCCTCTCTCTCAAGTTCAAAGTTCCACAGATTTCTAGAGCAGGGGTAAAATGCCACCAGTCTCTTTGCTAAAACATAACAGGAGTCATCTTTGCTCCAGTTCCCAACAAGTTCCTCATCTCCACTTGAAACCATCTTAGCCTGGACCTTACTGTTCATATCACTATTGGCATTTTTGTCAAAGCCATTCAATAAGTCTCTAGGAAGTTTTATACTTTCCCACATTTTCCTGTCTTCTTCTGAGCCCTCCATACTGTTCCCATCTCTAGCTGTGAGCCAGTTCCACATTTTGGAGTATCTCTTCAACAGTGCCCCACTCTACTGGTACCAGTTGACTGAATACTATTAGTCTGTTTTCACATTGCTGATAAAGACATACCTGAGGCTGGGCAATTTACAAAAGAAAGAGGTTTAATTGACTTAACAGTTCCATATGGCTGTGGAGGCCTCACAATCATGGCAGAAAGCAAGGAGGAGCAAGTCATATCTTACATGGATGGCAGCAGGCAAAGAAAGCTTGTGCAAGGAAACTCCAGTTTTTAAAACCATCAGATCTCATGAGATTCATTCATTATCATGAGAACAGTATAGGAAAGACTTGTCCCCACAATTCAGTTACCTACCACCAGGTTCCTCCCATGTCACATGGGAATTGTGGGAGTTACAATTCAAGATGAGATTTGGGTGGGGACACAGCCGAACCTTATCAGTTTCTTATTGTGGAAATAAGTAGGCACATGTATAATTTCTTGTTTCCTTATTCTCTTACACAAAAGGTTCTACACTATGTTCCCTTCTGTACTTTTATTTATTTATTTATTTTTTATTGTACTTTAGGTTCTGGGGTACATGTGCAGATCATGCAGGATTGTTGCATAGGTACACACATGGCAATGTGGTTTGCTGCCTCCATCCCCCCGTCACCTACATGTAGCATTTCTCCCCATGTTATCCCTCCCTGACCACCCCACCCCCCGCTGTCCCTCCCTTGGCCCCCCCACAACAGACCCCAGTGTGTGATGCTCCCCTCCCTGTGTTCATGTGTTCTCATTGTTCATCACCCGCCAGTGAGTGAGAACATGTGTTTGATTTTCTGTTCTTGTGTCAGTTTGCTGAGAATGATGGTTTCCAGATTCATCCATGTCCCTACAAAGGACACAGACTCGTTTTTTTTTTGCTGCATAGTATTCTATGGTGTATATGTGCCACATTTTCCTTGTCCAGTCTATCACTGATGGACATTTGGGTTGGTTCCAGGTCTTTGCTATTGTAAACAGTGCTGCTATGAACATATGTGTGCATGTGTCTTTATAGTAGAATGATTTACAATCCTTTGGATATATACCCAGTAATGGGATTGCTGGGTCAAATGGAATTTATATTTCTAGGTCTTTGAGAAATCGCCACACTGTCTTCCACAATGGTTGAACTAATTTACACTCCCACCAACAGTGTAAAAGTGTTCCTATTTCTCCACATCCTCTCCAGCATCTGTTGTCTCCAGATTTGTTAATGATCGCCGTTCTAACTGGCATGAGATGGTATCTCAATGTGGTTTTGATTTGCATTTTCTCTAATAATCAGTGATGAGCATTTTTTTCATATATTTATTGGCCTCATATATGTCTTCTTTTGAAAAGTGTCTGTTCATATCCTTTGCCCACTTTTGGATGGGTTTGTTTGTTTTTTTCTTGTAAATCTGATTTAGTTCGTTGTAGATTCTGGGTATTAGCCCTTTGTCAGATAGGTAGATTGCAAAAATTTTTTTCCCATTCTGTTGGTTGGTGGTTCACTCTAATGATTGTTTCTTTTGCTGTACAGAAGCTCTGGAGTTTAATTAGGTCCCATTTGTCTATTTTGGCTTTTGTTGCTACTGCTTTCGGTGTTCTAGTCATGAAGTCCTTGCCTGTGCCTATGTACTGAATGGTTTTGCCTAGGCTTTCTTCTAGGGTTTTTAATGGTGTTAGGTCTTATGTTTAAGTCTTTAATCCATCTGGAGTTAATTTTAGTGTAAGGTGTCAGGAAGGGGTCCAGTTTCTGCTTTCTGCACACTGCTAGCTAGTTTTCCCAACACCATTTATTAAACAGGGAAT